>CM043016.1:161597750-161680734 GCA_023690525.1 Holotrichia oblita
AAATGGAGACGCGATTACTGCTGAAAAACTTCCACCGGTACTTGAATTAATTTTTGATCTACATGTGTCGCCGATTTGTGAAGACGACGAACACGTTTTAGTCTTTACGGAATTTATAAACGGTATTCCATTTGTTTATATACATTTATACATGAGCTCACGTATCTTTTATTCAGCAACGGAAAATATCAGTTCCGGCAATGTAATTCAATCCCTTGTGGTTGTTAACGTTTGTAACACGCGTAATATCGTGTTGCAAACGTTAGCAACCACAAGGGATTGAATTACACAAGCATTAATTGTTTTTTTTGTTTGCTTTTGCGAGTACTCTTGTACGCTAACGTCAATATAGCTTCTAAACTCGATAGGATTTCTTAATGGGACATATTAAAGAAATTCTCGGTTTCTTTACACCCATCAATCTGCAAAAAGTTACTTTAACAATCAGCTTAGATTGATACTTCCAGCAAACGAAAATAATCAGTCTTTATGAGCAGAGACAGGTTGAGTCACAGGGATCCTAACCGGTCACTGCGCACTGAATAAACACATGCATCGCGTGGGCTTAGTAAACTCTCTCCTGTGTAGAAACTGTGGGAGTGCTGAATCTCCTTGCTAACTACTCAATAGTGGACGGGGAGAGGCGGAGATACTTTGGGGACGATCGATTAGATGATCCAGGAGTAAGTCAATTAACTATTGATCAGGTTGCGGACCTTTTTTTCGAGTACAACCTAACTGAGAGGACTGAAATAACATGGGGGCACAATAGGTCTTTTGGCCAAGTTTGCCTTTCGGGGTTGTCCCGCCAGCGCAGTGGGAAAAAGAAAACGAAAGTAGAACAATAGTTACTATGAAGCCATCATAGGATCATAAATATATTTTTTCAAAATTTTTCCAATACTTAAAATTTTACGTATGCGCCATTTCAACTATTCAAAAGAAAATGAGAATTAGATAACCGACGAATCTGTATTACTAATTAATTCATGCACAAGATAGTATCTTGTTACAGTTGGAATATTACCAAATTGTGTGATCTACCCAAGTTAAATAAAATATTAAGCGGTAGGTCCTCTTATCTTAGATACTAAGACATCTATTTATTATTTATACCGTTTCATAACTATAATTTTGCCAATGAGCTATGCCAATAAAATTCAACCAAAGATATCAAACTCTTTTATATTTTAGATAAATATTTTAGTGTTAAGTCTCGAAAGAGATCCAGAACTGAGCATGTTCGAGTCAGATGTGTCTTAAGCTACGTTAGGGCCAACCAATTTAGAAAAATATCTCATGGTTAACCAGTCCTAGCATAAGCTTTGGTCGACAACTAGTTAGTTGTTACCGTTTTACACTAAGATTATCAGTATGGAAAAAATGAGTAGCCTCACAGTCAGAATTTGTTAAAAGAACTTCAATTTAAAGTTTCACTTAAATGCACCCAACAGTTGCCCAATTCTCGATTATAGTCAGGTGTTTCTATTTAGCTTCTCGTTTTGTCCATCATTTTGTCACAGTTATATAATAATAATCATGTATATATAGTGTGCATGAAGATGAAATGAAGTCATCTCTCTTTTATTTCACATATTTTACAAATCTTCGAGTTCCGTCTTAGACCAGAATTGCATTAAATTCTTAGCTCCGCAATCGTCAACTTACCAACGTCGAAGATTTGTTTCTTAATATCATTGATAGCTCGGAATAACATGCTTCATAGACATCCTGACAGCCACATAGCCTCTACTACTCCAATCGTCCCCATATAGTGTTATAATTCCAACAAAAGATTTGTTGGGGCAGCAGGTTAACGAGAAGTACATCTGTTCAAGCATTGAGGAAAGCCCTTTACGAGTTCGTCCTAAATCGTCTTCTGCCTTTAATCTGAGCCCTGGTTTTAATACCTACACTTCAGCTAAGACATATAGACATATATGTTAAGTAATTTTTGGCCATTCTGCATCCAGTGGATTACTCTTCATGAGAGTCTTTTACGTACTAGGAAGTGCATCTAACAGAACGTGTTTACTAACTTGCAATATATCTTCAGATGCAATTAAGGTTATGGGCGAAAGAGTATGTTTGGTATGTGTATATGTTAATGCATCAAAAAACCATTTAAATATTTACCTTACTAATTAATATTCCTAGTAAGACTTAAAGTAAAGGCAGATTTACCAGAAACAGTAATTTCTTTATCATACGTTAAAAAATTCAAGTTAATACATATATAGATGTAATATTAAAGAGTAAAAAAAGTATGTTGATACAGATTCTAAATGGATAAAGCATAACATAATGTAAGGTCATTTCTTTGTTATGCAGCTTGCCATGTTCATTCAATGCTTTGTTATTGAATTAATTATATTCCAATTACTTATACTCTATGTAAACCATACCAGATTGTTCCTAATTTTATCACAATTTATAAGTCGACAGAATGGAGTAAATAAAGAATTCTTTTCATATTCACATATTTTCTACTCAAATTTAGTAATTACAGGTTATCATATTACTTTAAAATAAAGTTAACTGCCATGGATCCTTATTCACGGACGTCTTATAAATAATATACAGGATGATATATGACGCATAATATTTCTAAGTTATTCTCGCTATAAGCGTAATTGAAAATCAATGAAGACAGTTAATATTGGCTTTCAGTCATTATAAAATATTTTACTACAAATGTAAACGAACAAATATATTATTGCTGTCCTAATGACAGTTTTACCAAAATGAGGGTAATCAAACTGTAGTTTTGTAGCCACACCTCTTCGAAGATATATTTTTCGGTGTTGGTATACCAGGTGTTCCACAAAAATTTCCAAAGGCTGTAATATCTTTATTTATCATCCGATTTTAATGATCTATATATGAAACTGACTAGGGTTTCGGGGTTCAAAGAGGGACGGTGACATTTTTTCAGAGAGTTTAATCATCACTTGCCATTCGCTGTTGGGAGCAAAGTGATTAACAGCAAAAGGCGATATGATGCTGTCAAATTATCAACTTTTATCAGATATAATTCAGCTTACGAGAAACGTAATTCAACTTTTTTTTTTATCAAATTAGAAACACTATATATTTTTTTTTTGATTTTTATAAAAGAACATTTTCTAACGATTCGAATAAT
This sequence comes from Holotrichia oblita, assembly GCA_023690525.1. Lineage (NCBI taxonomy): Eukaryota > Metazoa > Arthropoda > Insecta > Coleoptera > Scarabaeidae > Holotrichia > Holotrichia oblita. The sequence continues at coordinate 161,600,893 of CM043016.1, forward strand.
GTCGTGAAAACCTACACTTAAATAAGGAATAATGCAAGAAAAAGACAAGTTTTTGCAAATTTTTATATGGCAAAACTAACAGTAGGTCATGAATTGGAGTACGCAATTAAAAAATCACGTCTTTTTTATTCATAATTATGAAAAATACAGACAATAAAATAAACAGTTTTGTTGTTTAGATCAGACAAAATAATCAAATGAAAAAATCCAAAACACTTTCCTATAAATACTGCTCCAGCAGCTCCATCTTGTTGGAAATAAATTTGTGCGTATTGAGCAATGGGCAATTCTTCTAGATTGTCCACTATTTCTTCGAGTAATGTATGGTATCTTTCTTGATTTAGGATACCGTCAAGAAAATATGATCCAATTAATTTAGAATCTAAAATTCCACACCAAACATTTAAAGAGAACCTTCTCTGGATATTATTTTCAATAAGAAATCCAGGATTGTCATTGCTCCAATACCTATAATTGTTTCTATTAAATATGGCATTATTCGTGAAGGTACACTCATCCGACCAGAGAATTTTAGAATAAAATCTTCTCGTAATTTATTTAAATAAAAATTTCAAAATAGCATTCTTCGTGGATAATCGTCTTCCAGCAAATGATGGATCCGTTGAGGTTTGTACGGTTTTAATTTATGTATTTTTTCAAAATAGAATGTACTGTTGTACTGGATGATCCAATGTTGTTAGCAATCTCTCTAACGGACGTCTTAGGATTTTCCGCAACCATCAATAAAACGTTTAGATCTAAATTTTCATCTGGAGTTTGTACGTCTTTTTTTTGGCTTTTTAAAAGATCCGTACATCCTCAAATTGGCTTCCAGTTGTGCAAATTTCTTGTGATATGATGATTCCCTATCAGGGAAACGTTCCTGATAAATTGTAATAGCATCTGTATTTTTAATAATTATGAATAAAAAAGACGTTGTGATTGTTTAATTGCGTACCCCAATTCATGACCTACTGTTAGTTTTGCCATATAAAAATTTGCAAAAACTTGTCTTTTTCTTGGATTATTCCTTATTTAAGTGTATGTTTTTATGACATTATTCGAATCGTTAGGAAATGTTCTTTTATAAAAATAAAAAAAATATATATAGTGCAATTTGAAAAAAAAAAAGTTGAATTACGTTTCTCGCGAATTATATCTGATAAACAGATCATTTGCATTGCTGTTTGTAGTCTTTGCGAAACCCTACAGTTTCATATATAGATCATTAAAATCGGATGATAAATAAAGATATTACAGCCTTTGGAAATTTTTGTGGAACACCCGGTATATATTTTCTCAAATATGTATACCAAGACGAAGACATTGTTAAATTACAATGACAGTGGATTGTTATTTATGAAACAGATAATCACAATTGTTAACGTTATCACTGTATTGCTACAAGTCTCTTTCTTATATTGATACTTTATATGTCATATTGTAATTAGAAATCGGGCATTTCACAGGCATGAAGTTTACATGCCCAAAGTACCAAAAATTATTGCCGCAACTTTTAATAAATATGCCCCTTGCAATATAATTTGCATAGTTCAATCAAATTTATTTGCAATTGTAACATCACCAATCTCTTGCAAAACTTTTAGAGTATTCAATGCGTCTCAAAAACAACGGGGTTGAGATAATTGTCATCCAAGTTTGTGACCAGGGCATGTTAAAGCACCTGTATAAAAATGGACCAGTGGAAATTCTCTGACAACCAAGCTACTCTTAAAATACACTGGTCGTAGGTTTGAAAGACTGGAGAAACATCGCAGTGCATCGCAAGAAATAGCCGACTTGTTAAGAAGAAATATCAATGAAGCACCATGCCCTGAGGCGACGGGTAGAAGCTCCCATGATGCTGTTGTAACCGTCATTAGATCTGATCGCGTCATTAGGTACCGCCACTACTGGACTGCACTCCCAGCTATGAGATACTGTAAAACTCCCGAGATTCATGCCAACGAGGGAAAGATGCTCAACACAGACCAAAGCTAAGAACATTAACTATTGATCAGATTACGGACTTTGTTATTTAGGTATAAGCAGATAGAGAGGGTTAAGATCACATGGGAGTAGGTGAATTGATTAAATTGCTTCTACGAGTTTCTCCGACCGTTAAGGTAGAAGTCTAATGCATATAGAACCGATTTAATTTATTTAAATTTATATTTGGTCTGACGCATTCAGCAATTTAGTAACTTTAGACACATTTTAGTTAGATCGAGGAAAATATTTAGTTAATATAATCATAAACAAAATTTAATTATATATGAGATTTTTTAATGTTGGATTATGAAAAATATCACAGATCAGTTTCTGTCTTCTAGTACTCATTTAGTTGATGTATCTAACATTTGTCTGTGGTCATATCAACTAAATATTTTAATCAATTATTAATTAATTTATTTATTCGTTTGAATACGATTATATCAATTAAATCAACCGTGCAATATAATCAATTGACAATTGTATATTAGCGTATGCAACTAATACAGTTTAAAAGAGTTTTTAAGTGTCTCGTATTGTCCCCGTTATATTTTTATCGAACATTGTGATATAACATAGTAGCACGTGTTTTTATTTTGTCACGGAATATCACAAAGCAACTGCTTACAATAATAACTTTTTTAGTAAAGTAAGTTTCTTTTGTAGTACTTAATCATTTCTTTGTTGAAAAATATGCGAAACACATACAGAAAATGTTTTACAATGTAACATAATTCGCTGTTTCATAAAAGGCATTTGAGCGTATAATCAATTAGGTAACCGATCACCCGGAAAGCCACAACAAGACAGTGGCGTACCGCACGCACCAGAGTAAACGTATTCGTTTGAGATGTTATTGCTACACAGATGACTGAACGTATTTCCGAAATCTACATAAAAATTTTAAGCCAGAGATTCCACCACGCTTTCTCCTACAAAGGTAAATGAAAGATATGATCTTCACTTGTTCCTATTATATCGAATATTATGAATAGTTTTACGTTCTTAAAATCAGTGAAGGATATGTGTTCGAGATAAGAATGTACAAATCTTTAATCACAATATAAAGCTGGTAAATGCAGAAAAAAATAGTGAAAAGGAATTATTATATTTTTACTGTGGAATTTTGACATGCCGAAGTTGTACGTTCAATTAATTGCAATTAGCTCCATACTAATTCTGTAAACTATATTGAAAATGGTCTATTTTAATGAAGAAACCTAACGTGATCGATGCGTTTACTGCGTTATAACGTGCATCCCGCTAAAAAATGCACCACCCATTTAACGCATTCCTTCCATAGGTAGTAGTTTTAATCCACCAAAACAACCAACTAAAGCGGCATGCGTGACTGTTACTTTTATTTGTATACATACGTATATGTATATCGTTCATTTACAACACGCAAATATGAACTCGTACCGTATCACATTTGTAATCATGACTTAAATTATACAAAATATAAGTTGTTTCATAGGAAAATGCTGTCACAATCCATTCAAAAATATTTCGTTTCGGAGAACTTGGATGGTCTTTTCTTTACAGCTAAAACCTGTAATTATCGATCTTTAAAATTATTTACTATGATTCAAGTTAAAGAGTTAGTCTTGCGTAAATTGTCAAAAACTTTGTTCGATTTACGATCTCAATATGCTTCACACTTGGAAGTTGACATTAGACAATTAGAAAACATTCCTATTTTTCTGTATCTGAATAAGGAGAAGAGAAGATTGAAAGAAAATTATAAATCAAGTGAATATGGGCAATCTATTACTTAACCACCATCCTTACTATAATAAAATAAACGGATTGACGTGTTGAGCAAACAAATTGTAAACCTTACTCGCGCTGGGCATCCGTATTTTAAAATTATTCCTCACATCTTCAAGATATGTTCGGTCGTTACCGCGAATAAAACGGTAGTATGGTGAGTGTCGGTTGGGTGTCTTCAACTTTTTGTTACACCATTTGATACAACATTGTCCGTACAACGTAATTATCATGCCAAATCGTGTGTACAGTTGTCATTCGAGCGACTATGAATACTTCAATGTCACAATATGGAAATCTTGTTCGACCATGGAAACCCCGTCAGAGTGAGATGCGTCCACGCTAGAATTAGTGATATCCACTATAAGCTGGTGGTTGACAGCCATATCGCTTAAAAAGTTAAATAACGTCATTGGATAAATTGCTTCGAGATTAACTCAAATTTGGGATTAAAAACTGTTTGAAAATTTCCTGAGATATCTTCTATGATAACGTAGTGTGCTAGGCGAAAAACGATAGTTCTTCTGCTTGTCAAAAGGAAGAAGCATTCTTTGGATGTACTATGTCTAAACAGACAAAAACTAGTATAATATAAGGAAGGCAAATATCTTGCTTCGTTGACTAAAAACCTAGCTGAAACAGTTATACGCACACCAATAATTAAAATAGAATAACTGGTGCACAGGCGGATCCAAGACAAACAAAAGCGTGGAAGTTGGAGTTGAGTCTTCGCTAAAAGAGTTGGTTTCATATGTCTTTGAGTTTAAACTGGTATGAAAATGTTAAGTTCATGTTTGAGCGCTAGCTACAAATTCCGGGATATACCTAACATGAATTTCAAGGCACTTGAATGCCTAAGGAAATGCCAAAGCGTATCAACTTGAAACATAGAGTGCTAATATGCTCTCGTTAGACTGGAAGTTTTCTTTGGCATTTCCAGCAGTCAAGTTCCACAATAGAAACAGTAATAAAATGCCTCCCTAGGAAAAACTATATTCGCACAAACCCAAGCGAAAAAAATTACGAACTTCTTGTCACTTGAACTTAAGAATAGTTAAAGGCCGTCTTGCTCGGCATTACTCATCTCGAAAAGAGATGGACAAAATGTATCAAGACATAAGATGATTTTATGAACCGAGACCGCTGAGTGAATACTTTGTGACTGCTACACACTACGCCCTCTCAGATTTGAGTTTCTAGAGATGGCAACTCTAACACAAAAAGAGATCATAATCAGTAGAATATTAAATTGAAAAGCTACAAATGTAACTGAATAATCACAATAGATGACTAAGTCGTAATAAGAAGAGTTGTTTGAAACCTAAACGACCATTTTGCAATACGCTACAACATGGTGTTAAACCACATCCTTCCTCCTTCAACTAGACGAGAAAAGACGAAACTAACAGTCACCACTATTAGCCTCGTTATTACCAAAACCGTAATACTCTTTAGTTGTTGTAACATGTACATTATAAACCTTAACACGCTACAAACAATCAGTAAGAAATCTGTTTAAGAATTGAACTACTCTTCTTCTAATTATAACTACGCCTTTTGTAATTAATGCGTAGTACGACCTACAAATATAAGCACACACGTAGCAGAGTTCCGTCTCTGTTGTACCTCACTAACATAATTCCTATTTTAAATATTATTTAAATATTTTCTTCACCTTTTAAGAACCAAATATTACTTAGTAACTTTCTGTTTGCCTTTATCTCATTCTTCCATCTTTCCGAATATTTAATGCATTGTACATTGTTAATAAAAATGTGATCAGCATCATTTCAGAAAAAAAGTATATAATTTGTGAGTCATGTCAAAAACAACATATTTGTTTAATAAGGTAATTGATTTTAAGAAGCAAATTGTTTGTGATTTAAATTCCACATTAATTGCATTCAATTTATATTTAGCGTATAATTTACACAATGTAACGAATAAACAATGTCGACCGAATTGATAAAATAGCTTTCCGCTCAAGTAGTTTTTCGAAATTTATTCGTTTATTGTCACTCAATGATTGATTTCCGGCAAGGAGAGACTTCCACTGTTTATTATTCTCTTCGGATAATACACACAATGACATAATCTATAGCGATCGCATACCAATTGGAATCATTTGCACGCTTTTCAAAACTTTTATTCGATGAAATATACGTTGCGCATTCAACTTTAAAAATATAGCCCATTATGCAATTATTCAAAATTATTTTCATTATGGCAATTTTCTCTTTGCGTTCTGGTCGATATACATACAGCAATGTATATTTATACATACAACATACATATCCATATCTATATCTAATTGTAAGTGATCTATCATTAGTAACTTGTTTATTTTTGAAGCTACGTCATTGATTAAGTTTGTAGAGTAGTAGCATTTGCTCAGCCGATTGTAATGGTGAAAGCAAAAAACATTTTTACATCATTAAGAGTTTGTTAAATAAAACATCCTGTATATTATCTTTTTATAAAAGATATTTGTATTTATAGAATTTACTAGAATAAAATCGATTATAATGAAATTTTCACTTTATCAAAATTAACGAAGTTATAAGGATCTAAACTATCGCAAAATTAATTTAGATTGCTGTAGAAAAAAAATGATAATAAGTCAAACGTTTTGTTTTCACAGCATAAATCACTCAAACTGCACAACTTTTGTAATTTAAAATATTTTCACGCAGTTATAAATGTGATACGTTTGGAAGCTTATTTGAGATTTCGAAAATGTTATGTGGATATTTTTTGATATTTTAATATACATTAAGAAATAATGAAATAGTTTTGCTAGAAACGAGTAAAAAATAATTTTATGATTAGTTTGACAATAGAAAAGTAGTTTCAGATATTTTGCTATCCCGAAAAATTGGCTCGATTCAGCAAAAAAAGCTAGTTGTATTTGTTAATTGGTCGACTGGCTCTGATGTAACTGTTAGTTTCGAATTGCCACATCGATTCTATTGAAGTTCGTTCATTCGCTGTAAAAACAGCTCTGTTTAAACATTATTACCAGATGATCATGAGAGAAGATTGGCAGAATGCCAATAATTGCCAAAATATTATGTGAAGCGATGAGCTACACTTACAATTGTGTAAAGTTTAACAGAAGAAACTATCATTAGTGGTCAAGAAATAACCCGGTCAAAATCCTGAAATCCTCAATTTCGTTTTAGTTTCTCTGTTGTAGGATCATTTCATCCAGAATGGATCTTTTATCTATGAAGGATGTATCATCGATAGATTGATTTTATGCGAAATATTTTGGATAATCCTTCAGATAAAATAGATCTTGTAAGCAAACAACAACTGTTTACCGCTACCAGGAAAGAAGAAAGACTTATGGTGATGGTCTTATGATGATGGTCTTCTAAACAATCTTTTTAACGACATATAGATTGGAACTAAGGGACCGATTTCATTGCCTTCAAAATCACCTAATTTCAACCGATTCAATTTTTTTATTCTGGGGTTATTTTAAGAATTGTATCAATTCGAGAAGATACAAGAATGTTGGGGCTCTAAACAATGTAGTTAAAGAAGAACTACGTAAAATAAGTGGCAGGTTCAGCTCAAAAATGTATTAAGAAACGTTTTTACTTTATTATTGTTTTATAGTTAAATGATGTTCTTTAAACATTTTATTTTTTGTTTTGCAATTCCACTATAAACTATCGTTTCTTTCCATAGTAACCTCAATTAGTTTCACAATAGTTTGCCCGCTTACCACCGTTAATTTTGATCGTAGTAAAATGTTTACCGTCACCGATTTTATTCTAAATTCCAATATGTTCCATAAAACATTATAATGCCATTAAAAAATTTCATCAAAAAAATTCTTATTTTAACTAAATATTCAAAAACACCACGTCTCACTATTTTTCTAATTTTTCATCATTGTAACTATCGGAAAAATCTTAGTAGTTAGCTGTTTTGATGACGTAGCTTCAAATGAAAAGTTACCAATGTCGGGCACTTGATTCACATCACTCTGTGTATAAAGGGCTGTTCAAAATTTTATGTTCTTCGTTGTGCAGAAAAGACTGTTAGCAAGTTTATGAAAAAGATTTTTCAAAAGTAAAGCACATCCGTTAATTTGGAAAATGTCACATCAAGGTTTAAATAACTTCTTTACAGAAACTATTAATAAAATTTAATAGGTATCAAAATTGGTATTGATAGTACATATCCAAATGATAATAACACTTTACATGGTTCCAGTAATTTAAAGACTTATGCAGGTTTATTTATAAGAATGTTAATAGTAGTGTGTAGATAATTTGCGTCTACCTGTATCTAGCACAGTCGTGAAATAACAACCAGTTTATTACATAAAACAACATAATTTGGTAGGAAAGACTATACTCATACAATTGTTCAGTTTTAAGTAATTATAGGTCTGCACGTTTATTCAAAAAAGTTGACAATTGTAGATACCCTACGTACATTTGTGGTTGACCATGAATTTTAATTGCTCACGAATAATAGTGGAAAATATTATGTATGTAGTTTATACATACATACATACATCGCGTATATGAATTTTGATACAAATCTGTGAAATTATCGCATACGTCATACATTACACTAATGAATATTAAATAATCAACACTGTTATAACTTTATTTTATAATGTGCTATAATATGGATGGATTTACAATGACTACGTTACGGAAATGATAGCAAAATGTTTAGCCTATGCTTTTAGTACGTACATGTAAAGTTAAAATGATTTCGTTTGATTCGCTATGCATCTTAATAATTTCCATAACATTCGGTTAAATTTTTATTATTTTGAATTTCAGTGAATTCTTACAGAGCTACGATTACGTACCATCTTTGGCAAATTAAATGCCAATTAAAGGCTATACTTTGAAGCAAATTTAATTTCTCTAAAACAGAGTACTGCTTTTATGAACTTCTTTAGTGTAATAAAATTCACTTTAAAGCAAAGCCTTTATTTACAAAATCAACATTCCCCGATAAAAAAATCGCATTTAAATTGCCAAAGATGGTACATACAAAAGAAGAACAATTGACCATCGCTTCCGCCTAAGATGTGAGATTTTTATAGCTAATGAGGATATATGACAATGTTTTAAATTGTTTCTATTCTCGTCTAGTTCTACAAGAAAATCAATGCTGAATACTCATTAAATTATTTGATTTATTATAGAATGTATTCAAGGTTTTATTTCACTTAAGCTCAGCATTTTGGATACATTATAAGTATAATATATTTATTTAGAAATGTCTTATAAGTATGATGTGACAGTAGCAATGTTTCATGCAAAGAAGTATAGATAAACAAAGAGGATATTTGACGGCGCAATCGCTATAAAAGGCAGATCTACAATATCAAGAATATCCATCGTCGCTTGTTTTTGAGTATCCTTCAAAAGTGATCGTGTCTATTTGTTGTTGCCTTCATGAATGGTGTGATCTTCATCGAATGGTGTTCTGAACTATTTTTAAACACTTTTAACTTGCATTGATAACAAATAAAACGTAGAGTCTACAAGAAAGTAGCTTGTGTCAACAAATAATGAATACTCGAAGCAACACAGGCTTTTTCATGTGGTATACATTACCTCAACATGCATGAGCAACATTCTTTTTTGTTTAATAATGCAAGTCAGTAATTCAACAAGCTAAAATGTTTCAATGTTGTTCTGTACTTGCAGTAGTTAAGGAAAAAGTTCACATTCGCGGAATTCAGGTTGTAGCCCCTTGTATATGCATAAATACTTTCATCTTTATTCTTTGTGATATGGTCATCTAAGACGTTCTCGTAGTGCTCTTCGTTTTTATTGTTATACTACCTAAGTTGTTGCATGTTAGATGGAACGAAGTAAATATAGGTTGTTTGATTGATGGATGGCGCTTGAATTGTTCTCTGAACTATTTGTTAAATAGTTGTATTAAATTCCATAAAGATGAAATTGATCAATCTGTAATGGCTGTCTGGATGCATGTAGTGTTGCAATCCTGAGACATTCGAGTATTGTTCTTACTCTTGTTTGCAACATATGCATAATTTTACATTGTACATACATGCTCGGAGGTCGGCGTTCACCCTATAGCGTCGACCCTTAAAACTCTGCGGCTGCACTACCCAATCCCTGATTTCATAGTTTCAGGGTAACGGGCGTGGCGGGAGTAGACTTCGTATATAGGGGAGGATTCTTGGGCGTAAGCATGGGCATACGCTCCGGTGTCCGGCCGCTAACCGTCGGAATATACGGTGGGTAAGTGAGGCACCCTACGGCGCTTACCTAGAGAACTCTGCAGCTGCACTACCCCATCCCTGGTGGCCACACTCAGGGAAACGGGCGTGGCGGGAGAATTTGGCGAAGATAGTAGGGGAGGACAAAAGTCGGTTCGCCGAGGAGTAGTCCGCCCGCTGGTTGTCTGGTTGGGGAAACCTTTGGTTTCATCCTAAAACAACTCGGTGACTCCGGGACCCTACGGTTTCACTGTAGCTGCCGCGGATACTTGATCGCCGGAGGGGCGAAAGAGTTGGCGTGGTTGGCATTTTGGGGTAGGGCTTCGGCCCGGCCGTCCCCGTAGTTCAGGCTTAATTCACGGGCGGGCTGGTTGTACCTCACGGCCAGATTCCGTTTCCCACGCTTGGCCGATAGTAGCCATCCGCAAGGAGGCCTAGGCCCCGTGGGGTTAGATGTGAGGTAGGAGTTCGCTAAAGCGACTCCAGCGGTGACCCGTCCAACGCAGACAAGGGAACTTGTCTAACATGGGTAGCACGGGGAGAGGAGCCCTCCGGCTCGCCGGTCCTCTCCGAGAGGTGTCGGTCTCGTGCGGGCGGTGAGATTGTGGGTGACAGTTTCAAGGCACGTAACTTGTTACGTGCGGTGTGGCACCCGAAAATTGCAGGATATGGGCTAACGCCTAGGTGCCTGCGGCAGACCATCATAAGCCATTTTCAAGTCGATGTACATACATGCTACATGAAATAAAAAAGGTACAAAAAATATGTACAAAATCTACCAAGCTCGAGGTTTCACTACTAATGGAAGTGGTTTTTTTCTGGAGTAAAAGGGATAGATGGCGTTAGAAGATCACGGTAACTAGATGTGTAAACGATACTAGAGGAAAATCAGAGGATTTTTGCCTCTAGCATGGTTTTGCACTATTAAATTCTTACAGTTGATACAATTGCTTCAATTAATTGCCAGGGATTGTTAATTTAAAGTGCAGGTTTTGTAAACTGAGACATAGATATTGGATGCTCCAGCTATGCTTTACGTTAAATCAGCAAAATTAATTTCCCGTATTAAGGATGATCAATTTTGAGAAACCATCGCCACTGGGAAGCAACAAAATTTGTTGATTCAAGTTGAAATCATTGAACGGACAGTTTTTTTTCTCTCAGTGTATGGTCCGCAAATTATAAAACATCCGTTAGGTTTAGTATTTCTATAAAGATTATTTTGTTGATGAATTCTGCTATGGTTCGTTATCCAAGTTTGAAGGCGATCTAAACAAAAAACCCTTCTCTAAAATGGTCTCCATATGGCTTGCTTTGAAATACTCTCTATATGAGCTAGCGTTCTGAGTATTTATGATTTAGCGATAATGATAACTTCTTATATATTTCTACAGTGAATTGCAAGTAAAGGTGATGAACAAGTCTCAACCTCTGTACTACATAAGTTGTATCGTTGACTCCGTTCGTGCCCAGGATTTCCAGTAAATTATATCTAATAATACATAAGAGCTGGTTATACAAAACTAATTAAACTGATCTGTACTAGTAGATGCTCTGGTACACAAAAAAATGTAAGATGATAACTAATCAGAAGTATGAGGACAGATGGAAAATAAACATACTGCTAAAGTGAAAACATAATGATACTGACGGAGAACCAGTCACGTCTTGATGGAGAAACTATTTATCAGTAGAACCAAAAATCTACCTACTTCAAATAGGAAGAACAAGACAACTAATTTGCAGAGCACCTAGGTACTACCTAGGACACCGACGATGTGAAGAGGATTGTAAGATGTTGGTCCTTATTAAGATAATAAAATAGTGATGTAAATATTTGCCATGCGGTTCGGTTTCAAACATTTGTAACGGTACAAGAAGAATCTTAAATACTGCTCTACGCTTAATTTTTAAGTAATTGGAATTCAAAGACTGTGTTGTGCTCAAAATATAAAATAACATAGTTATAAACTGAAACCGAAATCATGTTTGTAATGAAGAGTGTTACGAGTTTCCTCAGATATTTCTTTTTTTTGTTGCAAACATGAAGCAGAAAGAAAGTAAGAAAAGAATTCGTGATCTGTTAATTTGCGCCGTCAGAGTGTACATAATTTCATTAATTTTTATTCGGATTAAATTAGAATATTCGAATAATTCCTAACGTCTTCATCACAACCCGGTACTTCTATTCGAATTATTACAACACTAAAGCAAACCATCGACGTCAAGAAGGTGAGGAGATTACCCATTAAGATTAAACGCTTTACTTGCGAAGGACGAGATCCTATCTAGAATTGGAAATAAATAGGGAATACAATAACGACACGGCAGTAGCGCGAATGCTAACCATGGTACCATACTTTATAGTAATAATAATAAAATTGAGTTTAATTAATAAAATTAATTTATAAGCAGACAAAATCTAAATAAAAAGAAAATACTTACAGACATTTATTTTCTTGAAAATAAACATATGAATCACAAATCTGCAAAATCTATTTATTTCAGTATGACATGTGGAAACATAAAGGATACAGCTAACGAAGATTATTTGTGTAAGTATTGTAAAATAAATAAATTACAATAGCTATCAACTAAAATAAGTGCTTGTTGTCGATAAAAACTGTAAGTCAATTAATTGGTACTAAAAATCTCCCATTTCGAAAAATACTTATAAACTTATCAGACTTTATTTTGAGTCTGTATAAACATTACTTTATTTATTGACTGCAGAAAGGAGTAATATCCTCAATATAAAATCAAAATTACCATGGCTAAGTAGCAAACATTATTTTATGATGAATTTATTGTCAATTATTCAGGGATAACTTGTGATTCTCCTTCTTCTATCAACATTATATTCTTGACATTTTAAGTGGCCTCAAGTGAATAAATTAGTTGATCTTGAAGGTGGCTATATTTTTCTAACGGCTTCTATAGACGATATAAGAAACCAGAGATATGTAAATACTAATCTTGAGTCTATGAAATTAAGTGGGTTGTTCAATTTCAAGGTGTTGTCATTTTTCCCAAAACAACAATAATAATAATAATAACAATTATTATTATAGGCCTTGATATACAGTAACATAATTGTAATATTGCATAATTTTAGTTGCAATTCTGATTCTCCTCTAGGAATGTGTTATCTCTTTAGAACGTTTATATGGAATCTTCTATATGTATATAAGTTAAATTTTGTTTAAATTTGCTAATTCTGAATTTTCACCGACACTTCTATCTGCAATTGATAATACAAAAATTTAGTTAAATGTTTTGAGGGAATACAAATTTACACAAAATTTAGAACTTAGAAGTAATAAATAAGTTACTGAAATAGAGAGCTGTATTTTGTCATTTTAAACGTAAAGTAGTATGTAGAAACAATTGAAAGGTATCAGTGCTCCCAACAGCGAATGCTAAGTCGATCCGGATTTTCAACTCTCCGAAAAAATGTCACCGTCTCTCCTATCGTACCGCAACAACGATAGTCAGCCGCCTAGCCACTGCGGCTATCGACCCGTTAATTAAGAATAATTATATTAATAATTAAATAATAATAATATATAATTAATGATATGAATAATCACATTAATTAATATTAATAACAATAGGAAAAAGTATAGGTCTACTAAGTTACCATACACACCTTAAGTCAGCATAACTACCAGTTACAATAAACCAGTTACAGAATGTATCAGTTTACGAAGCCTGAGCTTATTTATGCACTTTGTATCTCATCCAAGTTGAAATAAAAAATTGCATTGCAATATCCTGTATGTTATTTCATTCACGTAAATATTAATGCAATCTGTAAAGCAGTAGGCAACAAATTCGTGAAATATTGCCAGTACAGCTTTCCGACAACCAAATCCACCGTGCTTAAAATATCTCCACGTTTATGTATTTACATTACAGCACACGTATTGCAACCATTTTAGTATTGATTATTTAATTTTAAGCCGCCGAAATGATATAGTGCATTCGCACGTAAGGATTAAACTATAAATGTTTATCACTTAAATACTTGGAAAATAACCGGCGCCTGGTAACGTTACAGCTTTGTTTTATCGAGATCAACGTGCGAGTGCATTTTTTTCTTGTATGTACATATGTAAGTACATAAATATATAAAATGGTTTGGTGTGGATCAATTCTTTGCATATACGGTTTCTTTCGTATAAATCTGCAACAAAATATTTTTAAATCTATATTTACTGTAATTTATCTTTCACTGTTAATTACTTAAAATACGTTATTCTCTGAGAAGTAGTTACATACCTTCATGTTGAGAAAAATTCTGTGGGTGGATATGTGTATAAATATGCACTGAATTGTTCTGGTACATTTGAACTCCTTGGTTGAAATATTTTGATTTTAGTCATATGCGAGCGCACTTTTTTTCTCTCTCAGTAGTATTTGCAACAATTATTTTCGGAAAAATCTAACGAGAAATTCCTTCCTACTATAATGTGGCACAATAGCATAAACAGTTAACGACGTTATTAAATAGCACAATCATCATCTATCTGATTAAAGCGCGGAATAAAATTTAATAATTTATTTGCACCATATTTCGTCGCCCGATTGTCACCTTACATATAGTGCATCAACCGTAATCTAACACTGAAACAGACAGCACGATATTGATTGGAATTGTCTTTCAAGCAAGGAAAGAATTCCTTCTCGGGAGATTTTCCAATTCGGTTACACAAAAAGAAAACAAATTTCTTCCTCACTGGTAATATTCGTGCTGCTAATAAATAACTAAGATGCCGTACATTTTCAAAGAAGATTCGAAATCTATTTGCACAAGATCACAATTTAACCTCACACGCACGGAACTTGACATTTTCGAAGAATCGCGTGTAGTCAGATCGACCGGATGCTACCCATATATTTTTAAGGTAGAATACATAGCTCCCAATGGTCGATATGTTAACGTTTAAATTCAATTCAACCGATTAAAAAGACGATTGCATGGACGATTGTAGTGTATCGAGTAAGTAAGCATGTATCTAGACTAGTTAACAATTATGTATATGCAAAATTTGCAATATGTACATAGCAACTTCCGCTATTAAAATGGAATTCGCTCGAAGGCAGAAGCTTAGACTAACTAAATACACATTCCTAGCAGCAAAAAATTTACTAATTACACAGCCACGTAAAAAAATTCTTCAGTCTAGGCACCAGACCATACTTATGTACTATACATGTTCTTTAGGTCGCTGAATCCGAATGTGAGGTCCAAAAATCCCATCACGTCCGGATTTCGACAAAATCTCAAAAACCCCATAATAACTTCATAACTTAACAACCGTATGATCCCGAACGTAAGGCTTCCGCTTTCTCGGTCTATTCACCCACCATTTGTAGTTGTGTCTCAGAAAAATGATATTGCAATCTCACATTCCATTCCCGATCATACATGATTCTTGAAAGATTCTGCTCAAAAACATAGCTTAAGTTCATGCAACTTTTAAAGAAATATTTCTTCGCTTGACATATTACAAGAAACAATGTTTTTGACACGGTTAAACTTCCTTAAAGATAATTATTTACATGAACACCCTAAAGGACCCCAACCGCACGCTAGCTATTTTAGTCGTGTCGATAAAAACTTGGGAGACTTTGGTTCATTTAACAAGCCTAGGAAAAATTTAATGGATCATGTATCAACATATAATCCAAAAATAAATCAGCAGGTATGACCTAGACTTTGAACGTTAATTAATGTTTGGGCAGGCATAACGATATACTGCTCTATTTCTTGATAGAATTTAACATCGGAACTGCATGCAAACCTAATAAGAACTGAAATTATAAAAGATTTGTTGGTTAGCCAGCTAGGAGGATTTCAGCTCTTAGAGTATTTTCTGTGGAGCTACTTTAAAATGACGAGTCTTTCCTTCATAGAATGTTCAGAAACTATGACTGTCTCCAGAAGAATGATCTGAACAAAAATCTGCTTGTCATTGCTTCAAATTACATTTCCTCCGATGTAAGTTTTGGGTATTTGCACTTTCTTAGGTTCGGGCAGCAAATATTGATAGAATTAGCTTTGCCGTAAAATGTAAACAGCGTTCGTTTGCCAAAACCGCTTCTTTTCGATAACCGAGTAAATGAAATATGAAATATATTTAATGTGGTGAACAAACAAATAACTAGTAAAACGCAAGGATGGCCTCTTATTGCTGAATTATGCTGAGGAATAAGTTCTTCGTATGTGTTACTTAAAATGTGCTTACTTATCTGAAGTATGTTTTTGTTAAATATATGCATGTTTATTAATATAAACAAACGTTTGTTGTAGTTTGTATTATTGAAATATGCAAATGCATATTGGAGATAATTTTCAGTTCCATATAATTCGTATTTTTATTAAGTTAGTGTAATAACAGAATAATAATCTATCACACAGAAGAAAATCTATAACTACTTTGTAGTAGTATTAAAAGTTAACACTTATTTTCTTTATTTCCTAGATTTATATTTAAATTATTGCGTAAATAAGCACCTCGGTAAGCAAGGTTTTAAAATAGTATCTGTAGCATTATTATATCATCTATCACAGTTAGTATGAGATGAGGAATAATTATCTTACTACAAAGTAAAACGAAAGCCAAGGAAGAAACTATTAGCAAGATCATTTTTCAAGCGCTAAATTTACTTACGATTACGATACTAAATTTACTTAAGATGCATGTTTATATTAATAAACATGCATCTTCGTTTGTTGTAGTTGGTATTATTGAAATATACAGATGCATATTGGAGATAATTTTCGTTAATCTTGAAAGATTTGTTTCTCTTGCACATTAGGTTAGTTTCAGTAGCAGCTTTGTCATGTCCTAATATAGTCTGTTTCTAGGTTGTTATTTTGATTGTAAGAGCAGGTTTGATTTCTAAAAATTGAATTTGATAACACTCAAACTCAACTGCTGGTTTAACGTTGTGTGTGAGATATATAAAATGTGCCTTTTTTAGATGATCTATTTACTATGGAGAAATATGACTTATATTTTAATATTGGAACTACTTTTTATTACATTTCTGTAACAATATCTAACATTTTCCCAAATACAATCAAATACAATCGCATCTTATTGGTTACGTTTGTGGCAACATCCTGCCAAAGCGGTACTCCGGTTGTGCTACCATTTGTTGTTCAGACTTAATTAACAGCGCAACATTGTTTACGGTAAGATAATGTTGCAACAAAGCCATTGAAACAATTATACACGCAGTTTACACAGCAAGAACTACAATGGATAGACTCGATAAGAAATATAGCTTAATAAGTCGCTGCAGCTGCACTCACCATAAAAATTTGAAACCATATTAACCAAGTTGTATTATGAGCTGTGGAAGTTGTTGCTCTGAATATTTAGTTTAAAACTTCCTCATTAATAATAACCTTCGTCAATCAAACAAGATTTTATTTTATTTATTTATGTAAAAGCCTTTTTAGTGTGAAATTTTATTTCGGAACCTACTACATTTCGGCAAACGTACAACCAGTTGAGCATTTCTTATTTCCTTATGATACTATGACCAGAATTCGATCAGTTCGCTAATTTAAAAAAGCTAGTGCTAGTACAGGTATAAACAATACGTAAACTAACTTAACCTCCGGGCTTTCTCTACAAGAAGAAAAACACGTTTTTATTGTAGAAAAAACACCATAGCAGACCAATCAGATCAATGTTGCCTCACATCATTATCATTATTTAGAATGAGCTAATATGACGTATACGACAGAGATTCAAAGACATTATAGTATCACATAAGTTCCATATTGTGGTGAAACTGGATCAAGGAATTTTTTGTTTACATATTAATCTTGTTTGTTGTATAGAAGGTTTTCTTAATAATGCTAATTATTAGCGTTAACATTATTGCTATCGGCGTGAACAGAAACAAGGGCACTTAAAATACCTTATGGTAAATTAGATGTTGTAAGAGCACGTCGACAGAGAAACATATTTGTCTTTAAATCACTTCACTCCCGGCTAATTTTCACTGTTGTTTTAATATTTATTTAATCTTTTGTTCGAAGAAAATCTAGCAATTGAAGGTTAACGGGAGTTGTCATATGATTCACTACCCACTAGCATTCTTTTTTCTGCAAATTGTAAGTTTTGATTGATTTTAGTTAGGTACTTTCTGGGCCCAAAGTAACGCCAACGCTAATGCGACACCTCAGATGACGCCACACATGCTGATTATTACAAAAGTGAATCCTGGCCTTATAAAAGTACATAGGAACTAAAGCAGTTTGTTTCGGGCACCGATCATATAAGCACAAGGTATGCAATCGAATATAAACTAATTAAAGTATTGAATATTTGAATTAAGTATTGGTACATTATTGCTTAATATTTTCAATATGATGGTACTACACGTTCAGTACCTAACAAAAAGCTTTTTTGCACAGATCTCTACCCTCAGTCGTCCTACTTGGAACCCAATATATATTATTATTCAAGTCATTGCAATTGCAATGCTCGGCACTTAAAACCCTATCTGCCGGGGACACTACGAACTAGTTAGGCTTGAGGCCGCGTGACCGGTTATCCAATATTATGTTATGTTGATGGTTAAAGTGCACTTGCGAAAATGAGTTTTTGAACAATAGTATTTACTATTATTACGTTAGGAATTGATGTTAACGTAGTATGTTTTAAGATAGTGTCCGGTGCTGTGGTGAGCTTACCGATTGCAATTATTTCCTAGGAAATATTGCAACAGCATTACTCTCCAAAAATATTGTCAATCCACCTTCATAGCAGAAGGTACAAAAATACATACTTATGGGAACAAACATGCACACACAATTATTTCTGAACAAACTCAAATAATCAGGCAGGAGATGGGTAATACATTAGGGACTTCCGGCACTTTATTCAGTTTCAACAGAACTGTGTCTTAGAACGCCATTTACGGGGTAAGTAAATTTAGCGCTTGAAAAATGATCTTGCTAATAGTTTCTTCCTTGGCTTTCGCTTTACTTTGTAGTAAGATAATTATTCCTCATCTCACACTAACTGTGATAGATGAGATAATAATGCTACAGATACTACTTTAAAACCTTGCTTACCGAGGTGCTTATTTACGCAATAATTTAAATATAAATCTAGGAAATAAAGAAAATAAGTGATAACTTTTAATACTACTACAAAGTAGTTTTAGATTTTGTTCTGTGTGATAGATTATTATTCTGTTATTTCACTAACTTAATAAAAATACGAATTATATGGAACTGCTAAGATACTTATACAATTAAGCGATGGTAAAGGTTAAGTGCATGTTCCGCAACAAAATTCAAGGCCAAGGTTAGGTTGCTACTAATATAAGTAAGTAAAGAGTTCCAAAAAATTGGTAACTGAAAACAATTTTCTTTTATAATAAAAATATAAAGTTAGTGAGCTATAATCAATCATACTTGCATCTGATTTTAATATAAGTTTGGAAATTATTTAGAAAAGAGTAAAAGCACCCGCAAATTATGAAATAACTAATATCGCCAACTAAAATGTATACTTCAAATTTTGTATAAAATGGATTATAAATTACCAAATAATTTTAATTTGCAAAACAAGATGTTACATATACAAAATTAATTTCTAAAACCATGAGTAGTATTTGAAGTGTGCTTTCGATTGCCTGAATCAAAATCAGAATCCAATGTAAGAAAGTTCTTCAAAATAATATGTTGCGGGAAATGTGCAATTGCAAGAACATTGACTTTTCATTTCTTACTTATTGTTAATATTTGTTCGAATAATAAATACAATTAACTTCAAAATCGTCAGCTGTCAGAATATAATACTAGAGCTTTTAGTAAAATTAAAAGTGCATATTAACAGTTATATTTTAAGAACCTCAATTTGTTTATAGAATCAACTAGTGAAGTAGTAGTGGAAAACCTGTTAATAGATTTTTAGCAACTTTAATCCAAATTTTGAATGACGAAGCAAGATGAGTAATTTCTGATTACTATATAGCAAGCATAAAATATAATGGAAGTAGTACTTTTACTAATGAAGCAGCAAAGAAAACAGAAATCTGGAAAACGCATCAAAGTAAAGTTTTCTAAAACAAACATACTGAATCGTAACGTTATAAAAATATAAATGACGGAAAAGAGAACATCTGCATTTGACAAAGGAAAACGTTATCCTAACAAATAGGAGAAAACCACAACAAAAACCATTCCTTGTAACTTGCCTATTGAAAAGAAGTTTGCCAAGTTAAGTTACTAAACACCTTCGGTTTCTCAAAACTCTCAAACTATTTCGGGTAATTACAGGAAAAAAAGCGATGTTCTTCATCAGGAAATTGTTCTAGAGACGATAGGGGAATGCATGTAAATCAACCTCAAATTCCCGAAACAAACAAGGCAACATATTAACGTTTCCTGCTTATCACAGTTAATACTGAAAAACACACACAGAAAAACTCTATTCAACAAAAACGAACCTCATTATAAAAGTGTTTTCGTGAAGACATGTGACAGATTTCCACCTATTCTTTCATCAACCGCAAACTAATCCTTATCTACTCTATGATCATATCGCAGGTGTGATACATGTGATAAGATCATCAATATCATTGATAATGAATTTCAAACAGTACGAATACTGGAAGAAAAAGTAAACATCTCCAATTAGCGGTCTGCAACATAAACTATAAAATGTAAAACTTTATAACACTACTCCAGTTTTGAAAAACAGCATGTCTTTTTATAAACATAAGTTAGAGACCCAGTATAATAGCAGAAATGCTAACCAGTTTATGTGAATTCAGTCTTAAAAGGACAACAAAAGGACAATATCAGGAAAACAAAAAACTAGGCT
This sequence comes from Holotrichia oblita, assembly GCA_023690525.1. NCBI lineage: Eukaryota > Metazoa > Arthropoda > Insecta > Coleoptera > Scarabaeidae > Holotrichia > Holotrichia oblita. Next base: position 161,621,749 of record CM043016.1, read on the forward strand.
AATTTAGTTCGTCTTCTATCAAAAAATCCACCAATTATGGAAGTTTAACAATGCCAATTTTGCAATAGTAGACTGCTCGGTGGAGCATTTCAACCTAGAAAACTTAACACTGTGGGAATGACAGTTATTTGGTAGCAACCTTGATGAATGCGATACCGTACTAACGATCTAGGTAAAGTCTTTTACAAAAAAATCAGTGTTTCCTGATGAACAATTTAATACATTTGATTTCACGATAAAGCGATTACCAAATCTTTCAATTACACAATTAGTGATCATTTCACAAGCCTCCTTATCTGCTTTAAAAATCAGAATTTAAAGAAATTAATTACATCAGGGCATTAATTTCTATCAGACGAACTCCTTCTTGGATGCAATATTAGTTGTTCTATTCGAATATACTGTACAAATCATGCACCTATGGTCGGTGCTTGGCTTACAATTAGTCACGAACAAAATTAGCTCGAGGACTTGAAAACCATAACAACCAGAATAGTTCTCGACAATTTGTAGAAAATTTCATGCTCTACAAAAAAGGTCTTACCAGTTTTCTTGATATCTTATACGGTTACAGCTGGATTCGCAAAAAAAAAAGAAAAACATCGCCAAAATAAGCCAAATTGTCCCTTTCTTTGCAGACGCAGGCTTAACGACAGAAGATATCCAAAAACTTTTTTTTTTTGTAGAGCATGAAATCTTCTCCAAAAAAGTCTGTGAGAGCATTATTCTAACCGTTATGATTTTTAAGTTATCGAGCTAATTCTGTTCATGATTAAGCCGAGCCCCGACCATAGATGCAAGATTTGTATTATATATAAATGATAATAACGATTATGAAATAATATAAAGTTTTATTTCCAATTAGAAGGAATTATATACTTTGTTGTATTGTTATAATTAAACGTTCCTTAAGCATATTATACAATACTATGACTCTAAACAAATGGAGATAGAGAAAATTTAAAATCAACAGCTAGAAAATTATCAAATTAAGTGGCAAGACAACACAATCCCAACAATAAATAATATAATTATAGCAAAACAGATTAAAAATACAGTTAGTAATGTTTTGCCGGAAAGTGTAGGTATATTGTTTTGCAAACATCGTGAATTATGTATTTCAGTTATCTAACTATTCTAATATCGCTTATAGTTAGCGAATTAAAATGATATTGCCTATAATTGATACGATTGAATGAAGGAACTCTTATTATTCGACAGGCCACATACATATAACGTTCGTAATTCTATTTACAAACATAGCCAGTTGAAATTACAGTTATGTATATTTATTCATAACTTCATGTAAATTGAAATTCTTAAGCATTGTCTGGGGAATAACAAGAAATTGAATTGATAGACGCTAGTGTGGCATCTATGTATCATAAATGTATGCTAACCGAAACTTACCAGTTCCGTTGAGCGATTTTAAGGAATAGTCGCGGTACACTACCCGATTAATGTTCTCCGTAATCATATATAATAAACGTACTGAAATTAATAGCTTATCTTTTGCGAACATACATATATACACTAGTAAATTAGTAATATGACAATCACATTCGATTAATTCGTATACATAACACCACTTGTTAAATGCTCCGCTGCCAGTTTACTATCCAATAGAACGCTGGCATCACTACTGCTATAAGTTGTATGATATAAATGAGACATACATCCAATCGAATGCAACGGCAAGGACGTAATAATGTGCAGGAGTACTTCATGTTGGGAAGATCAAGGTAAATCAGTCAACGACACTAGATTGAAACCTGTGTATATGCATACACACTCAATACATACATTATGTTATACATTATTGCTTGAAAAAAAAATTGACAGAGACGGCTCTGAAAACACCTTGTGCTACATATTCATTCATTTTTGCATCCGTATCTGTCCGTAGACGTCCGCGAAACTAAATTAAACGGTGATTAGCTGTTCTGTTCGTTTTAACGACTACCGCCACTTGTTATAGCTTTTTTCCTTTTAATATAGAGAATGGTTAGCATTGAAGTAGTATCACTTCAATTCTGTTTCACACAAGAAGTAGGAGTTAATTAATTTAACACGATTCAACGGATAAAATATCTCGGTCCTCAATTGGCCTAATTTTTAAATGATTAACGTTTATAAAAGAAGGTAGCCCTTATCTCCTATATAATAGGCAAACAACTAACATAATATATGACAAGGACTTGGAAGAATTATGTTTAGCACGACGATCACTACATGTTTACATCTAAGGATAAATACTGGTTTCACATTACTCGATAATACTAAAATGATCTAGCCTTATTCACATTTGAGGAGAATAGGTTGTTTTTTAAGTATCTGTTGTCACGAAAGAGAAAAACTGTCACTGTATTTTTGATCCTAAAAGTCACTAGCTGGGAAGTCTTCAGGTACAAGACAACTCTGCAATGCACAGGGCTCCTAATATTTCATTTAATATGTCTATATAACTTGCACTAGAGTGGCTAAAGCTTAAACTAAATGGTCTTGTAAAAATTCAAAGTACAGATGGCACTTTACTATTGTATCAAAAAGAAGATTGCTCACAATTCCTATATGTTAATTCTCTACTTATATTGTGTGTGTATGCTTCTCATGTAAGTATCTCATGTTAAGTCTGTTTACATCACCAGCCAAAGAAAAGGTTGTTTCATCTCAGAAACGTAATCGCTTAACAACCCACAAACAGTCAGTAAACATTACTTGGTCTGGATTTTCTTTCATCAATTCTTGAATGTACTGAACCTGGAAAGGGCAAAATATCTCTTGCTTCAAAAACTTTGTTCGATATAAGAAGGTCCATTTTGTTGTAATCAGAAATTGCAAACTGTTCTAGAAATATTGTTGCCTTTATCACGACATCTCAGTTTTGTTTCAATTCTGTTCACTGAAGACTGGTATCTCTATCAAGACATTTGTTGCTAAACATTACAGAAAGCTCTTGCTGCGTTCTAGTTTTATCTCCGCGAGCAAGTATTACCAGAATTTCAATTCTGTATTCCTGTGTTGGACGCATACTATCACTAAGACAAAAACTATTTATAAAGGTAGTCGCTTCTTGAATATTGACGAAGATATTTTAGGAATAAATTTTTTTAGATATAGGTTTCCTGTAACGGTGTGAGTGACTACTATTCACAAATATGTCGAAAAGTGGTATTCACCATTAAAAAAACAGTAATCACATTTCAGGATAATTAAGTTGTACTATTCCGGAATAGTATACTCGTATTACAATATATTAGTTTTTATCTTATTCGCAAATTTTCTAGCTTTTAATGAAAATACATACATATGTATATTGTGGCGAAAATACAAGTCATAGAAGAAGTACCAAAAAAATCATAAGAACCAGTTTTTAACGTTAAATAGTTTTTAAAACTTATGCATAATATTGCGTGCATTGCAGCGGATTCCACTGACTCGCGAGCACCGCCGTACATGGTGGCAGAGTAGGTCGAGGCAACATAGGTGAATTGCCGAGTGGGGGCACATTTTGTTTTCCGACGAATCCGGATTCGAATTGATCCTCGATGACGTGCGAATTTTGAATGTCAACTCGAACAGTGCATCCACCTACGTCATATTCACTGCTATATAGTAGGGCATTATGGTATGGGGTGCGATTACACGTGGTGGACGTACACGTCTGCTGAATGTACAGCAGACGACGACAGGTCGCCGACTAGATGAGGTGCTACATTCGGCGGAGCTCACATGTGTTATACATGCATAAAAATGCCCGACCGCAAATCGCGCGTGTTGTACAGACCTTTGTCGAAGAAAACCACATATGAATGCTCCCATAGCTGGCCCGTTCTCCGATTCTGAATCCGATCGAACATGTCCGAGGTATGATCCGCTACCAAAGAAGAACTTATTGACTGTATGCCTCGTCGTATAACGATGATACGCGCTGCTCGCGGGGGATAATCTATTAATGCATTCCCTACCGGCAGGGCTGCGCCACTCACCAGTTTTCCTCGTACCTGGAGAGCTTATGTTACTGTACTACTATTTCAATCCCAAATTTCATTGCATTAGAATCAGATGTTCAGATTATGCAGGGTGTGCTCGTGAGTTTTTTCCAATAGTGTAGAATGAATAAAATGAAACATATATTAGTAGACTTTTTTATGTCCGTTATTCTAAAATCAGCATTTCTATAGAACCTAGGAAAAGGTAGGTTGTTTTAGGTAGAAGTATGTGCAATAGAACTGTGACTACAGAAAACCATAAACCATCTTCTAACAACAAAACTATGAAAATAGTTTTGGTTAATCAAACTACTCTAAATACACTGCGCGCTAGTCGAATTGTACTGTTAGAAGTGAATTATCCAGTTGGATGCAGATTGTATAAGGGCAGTACTGTTCGAACATACATGATTGTACCATTCACAGCTACAAATTAATGTTCCTTTGAAAAAGAGCAAATCAGACTACCTCAATTGTGTAGTGTTCGAAAAGACAGTGCTCATCAATATGTTACATTCCATTACATTATGATTCCTTCAATAGATCAAGATAAGTATTATGCGTTGAGAAATGTATTTCCTAGTTACCTTCTTTCTTGCAGAGCATAATGCAGCAATTTTGCCACGCTTATTATCTTGTGTACAATTAAGCACCGACCTTCTTGTTATTAAAATTTATGTTTAAAAAGAACTAAACTGGAAATTTACTATGCTGATATGTTAGACAGAAATTAGCGCTTGAACAAAATGCCATTCATTTGTTAAAAAAAGTTCGACTAAACATTCCATTATAACATCTAATCAAGAAATATTTATCCGTTCATATTCCGCGAATTATGCATAAACATTTTTTTATCCATATTAATTTAAGATATACACAGCTACGTGTCCATGGAAACGTACATACGTATATATGTATAAGACATAGCAGTCATTGCAATTATGCTTAATTAACCACATGCCTGGGCTAGTTGTTATTGCCAAGAAAAAAACACCATCGAGATGGTTCTGGTATGAACTGATTTAAGTTTATATTAGGCGTTCCACATTTGTTGTTATTTGATCACAAGACAAAATTTAATACATTTTAAGAATTAATAACATCTTAACCAAAGTGATGGGAATACAGAGTCGAGTGTGAAGTAATAAACCTAGTATATACAATTAATTGTTAAAATGTGTATTCTGGTAAGCGTATAGAGTGAAACGGCATTTCTATGGAATATAATATTACATTCATTGTATTGGAACACTTAAATAATGATTAAAGTAGAGCCTTTGAAAACAATATATTTGCTTTCTAAATGTTAAAAAGAAAAAAAGGTGGAGCTTGTGAAAGGTGAAATGATTAACAAGCTACATTGTAGGTTATATTTCTTGTTCGTCTATAACGTCTTTGCCAAGAAAATTGACTCGGGTTTCCGTGTTAGCGGTGCAGTTAGATGTCAGATGTTCTAGATTTTCATCCTTCGTCCTATCATGTGTACCCTCAAGGTGAGAATGCCATGCAAGAAAACCTATGAGTATGCATAGTCTGTTCCTACTTAATTCTAGTAAGGCTTTTGCTTTATGCTAGTTGTAGTTTCCAAGGAATATTTTGGAGTGTCTCAAAGCAGGGAGATTCTCGCAGAGAGATACTCTGAGCCTCTCCTCTCTATCTTTGAATTTATTTCTGTAGATGCTCATCCCCATACCCCAAAAGGCTTCCGGTCCCACAAGCAAAGTTATGCCGGCGTTCCTTGCTAATAGGTTAGCTTCATCGTTACCGCTGACTTCATTATGCTGTTGTATCCAGCATAATGCAGCTCTGTTTTCTTTGAGTAACTTGTTTAGTTTGTTAAGGCACTCTCAGACTAATTTCGAGCCGATAATGTTAGAACTCAGCGCCAGTATGGTTGCTCGACTATTTGAGAAAATTGCAATGCTTTGCTGTCGATAGTTCCCGTCCAGGTTGAGTTCAGCATATCTCCCAATGGCATTGATCTCCGTTTTGGAAGATGCTAGTGTATATCGCCATTGGCTCGGAGTACTTGGTTTCTGGCCCGAATACTGCTACACCTGTTACTTTGTCGGTTTCAGAACCATCCACGTACCATTTGATGGTGTTTTCTTTTAGGGAGTAGGTGGAGGATTCTCCCACCTTAAAATAGTTTTTTTCGAAACTGTATTTCCTAATCTAACGTTCAGTAGACTTAGAAGTGGGAAGAGTCCCGTTAAAGATGTCCAAGCTCTCTGGTAACCAATCTCGCCCCGTCCAGTCCCCGTCCTAGTCAGTCTGTGCAACGGCGCAAGGGCAACTCCCTCCATCACTATGTGTGAGGTGCGAGGTTTACAATGACCTCTAGGGTCGCGGTTGGGCATGTTCATCATTTATATGTTATTTGCATTACGTTTGCCTATCTCTCAATTCAATGGTTTTCATATCTTCTCTGCAATTTTGTTGCAACTGTTCATACCGTTTATAATTAAAATAAAATATTTAGCTCTACATTTGAAATCAAGAAGTCGTGTATTTACCAGCGCAAAATGCAAGAATGTAAGTTTTAAATGCAACCATATGAGATGCAGAATTTTATAGAGGCTGTTCATAATATAGCAACCAATATTGGCAAATTCAAAATTAGAAAAAAAAATTTAATGAAATGGAAAATGGAAACTGAACAATTGTTAGCTAAACTTTTGCATAGTTGTGTAATCTATTGCTTTCAATTTTAGGCTAATGTGACAATATCATCAATATTGTAATACTTTAGTGCCGATACTTATACGTATACAGATCGTTGAATCGCAAGTGCCGTCAAAATATTATATCGATAGTTGAACGGTATGTCTTAGTTAAGTCCATATGCCGCGCCGGCGCCGATACATGTTGAATACGTATGAATATTTGGATATTTGCAGTCTCCAGTTAGGCATTGTAGAAGGTAGTTGTCTCATATGTTCTAGCGCTTTGCGATATTTTATTACATTTTCATTTTTTTATTATTCTTGTTGAAACAATATTCTTTTCATTTGCATTTTCTTATTATATCCTAATCTGTTAATTGTCTCATTCTTCAAGCATTTTTGCTAAACATATTCGTTTAGTTAGTGTTTTGTCGTCGTTTCTATTAGGTTTTCTGCTAAGTTTAGTGTAAGATACATACATAAGTATTTATTTAGTTTGTTAGTTTGGTATTTATATGTTATAAAAATAATGGATGTTTATAATTTAGTTCAAAGAAAACAAATTATTAAGTGGAATCATCAGGAAATACCCTTAAGGCAAATAATAGAGCGCTTTTATGAGAATTATCAAACACGACCCGCTCTAAAAACAATTCAACGAATAATAAATAATTTTGACAGATTGGGCTGTATTATGCCGAACAAGCACAACCGTAATAGGCAGCCATTTGTTCGCCAAGACGAAAGAAATCTTTTAATTTGTGCCAGTGTCGAACAGAACCCGAAAATATCTTCATTGGGTATTAGTTAGCAGCTGGATATTTCTAAAAGCACAGTATGCCGTGTTTTAAAGAAAAATAAATACCATGCCTACAGATTACAGAAAACAAATGAAATATCTCCCGAAGATGAAGAACAGAGAATGGAATTTTGCGAAAATATGATGCATATTTGCAATCAAAACGCAAATTTTATTGCAAATATATTATTTACGGATGAAAGTACTTTCCCGTTGCACGGAAGACATAATCCCGCTGCACCTCGACACTGGGCAAGAGAAAACCCGCACCTAACATACAATGCTAGAACTCAGTATCCCCAAAAATTAAACGTTTGAGCGGGATTACTTGGAGAGCATAAAATTGGACCATTTTTTATAGATGGCAATTTAACAGGCGACAAGTATCTTAACTTGCTCCAGAATCGAATTATCCCACGCCTCCACGAATTGGCGCTCAACTTGGATAACATATGGTTTCAACAGGATGGGTGTCCCGCTCATAATAGTAGAGTTGTACGGGAATATCTTTATAATGTATTTCCAAACCGTGTTCTAAGTACCTGGGAAACTATTCGCTGGCCACCTATATCACCAGATCTCTCCCATAATGACTTTTTCTTATGGGGATACATGAAAACTAAGATCTATACATTTGAAAATGATAGACCAAACAATTTGGCAGAATTGCAACAAAAAATTATTAACACTTTTGGTGACATTCCTCCAGCAATTTTACAGAATGCGCAACGAGACTTCTACGATCGTTTAGCATATTGCTTTGAGGCGACCGGAAGACGTTTCGAGCATTTAATGCATTAGAAAAGTGGTCGCTTTTATGTTAACTTATAAAATAATAATTTACGACTAATAATAGATTCCTTCTGTTGTAACATATGCATATTTTTTTAACGTTTATTCCTGCAAATATGAGAATATTCATTTTTTATTTAGAATTTAAATTTCATTATTTTACTGTGAATTGTTATGATAATACATAGTATTACTATTCTCCACATTGCTTTAATATTTTACATTTTTCATTCGTCATAAACATCTTCTTACAATACATATTCTGTGCACAAGTTTGCTATTCTTGTTATAACTACATATTTAGTTTTTATGAGGATAAAAACAGCGGGCACATTGTGCACATTAAAGAAAATTTTATCATATGAGTCTACCTACATTACGTATAATTCATACCACCGGCGCAGCTATGCACGTACATACATACTACAACGCTAAGACCTGCTCAACGAAGTAACACGTCAATCGGAGCGAGCATTTGACGGCACTTGCGATGCAACGATCTGTATATGTGTCCCTACAAGTTAATACATTGTGCTAATATACCCGATTAAATTCATTTCGTTTACTCAATCGTAACTGCTGGTGTATTTTATTATTGTTGTATTCGGAATCTGTGCCAGGATACAACAAAAAGTCCGCACTGAAATAAAAATATGTTAATTTAGTATTTTGTAATAAAATAAATCCCCAATTCGTGATTGCTTTGGATTGAATTGTTTATACTACAAAATATTTTAAGAGATTCTTATACGTATATCACACGAAACTATTACAATACGGTTCCTCTCTATCGTATATCTGTGACACTAAATCCATGTTTATGATGCCTTGTTATCTACATTACGACACAGACGATGGGTGTTACGGAGACTAATCCTAGGGAAATGACATGGGAAAACAGCTCGGTTACTTTATAATCTGCCTGGATCTATTTTCTCGCCAGATTCGTACTATGCACTGGCAAGTATGTGTACACAAAGGTTTATAAGTCCACCAGCTTAGTTATATATTTTAGAATTAATTTAGGAAAACACGAAATAATAACTAAGTATGTTAGTAGTAGTCAAGTAAACACATAAAGAAACATAATAATGTTACGTCATAGTAATTTCACATATTGGCCGTAAATAACTTCAATAGAAAGCGAGAGCCGCAGTAGTGTTACTAGACTTGTTACAAATAGTGATCATAGTGTTCCAAACATATCGGACAAATCTTAAAAATATAGTAAGTCTGGATTTAGTATAGTATATGAATCTCCATAACTTATTTTAAGGAAAAATTATATTTTATTCCATCCGTATTTTGTCAATAAAATTGTACATATAGCGTTTGGAGTATTTAATCAACATAATTTAATTTCACAAACAATGTCGTTTTTTCTTCTTCCGCACCAAAAAACTGGCCTCGTAGTTGTGACCCTCGTTCACGCACAAGAAATTTAATATACTGCCAGGTTCGATATTGTTTTCCGGTTAATTTACTCTAAAAGCTATTATTGTGCATTAAGGTCCTTTAAAAGTACCTAAATTTCAAAAAAACAATTATATACTTTTCATATTTGAGAGAGAACAACATCTATCTACAGTTTTTAACCACCTATTCAAAGAAATATATAGTTTCAACTGCTGAAAACCTTCACAATTTATGCACATAACATAATTTCTAACAACGCCTAGTTGTAGCTGATGTGGTGGTAAACATAATTTAGCTTTAGGAATTAATATCTCAGTATTATTTTGTGCTCTAAGAGCGTATTATTCTCGGGCCGTTCAACCGCAATTTATATAATGCTTTTAATGCTTTCGATTGGTCTATCCGAATAGAGAACACCTATGGTTAGTATAATTGTAGACACCATAAACCAATTAGCTGGAGTTAGGCACAAACACTATAATTATATATCGTACGATTCCCTTAAATTTTACCAAGTAAGCGACAAGAATAATAGGCACCATTTTTGTTATGAATTTGTGCAATTTCTGAAACAAACAAGTCTCCAAAAGAAGAAATTATATGCGGATATAAATCTGAATGAAATCTTGGAAATAAGTACGAGTGAGAAATACCGAAAAAGAATGGAAGTAAAATAATACAACAAAATTCTACAGTTAGGTCTTACTAAATACAAACATAATCGTACATAGCACCTAATCAAAGACGAAAACATATTTCCGTATTAATTACCTATATGCTGCTGATAATTTTCAGCAGCAAACAAGTGAAATCGATTAGCAACAGATTTCTCTGTTCTCAGATTAAAATGGCAAATATTTATCCAGGTAATAATATAAAAACTAGATGATAACTATTATATGTACTTAACATCTTAATCGTAAATTGCTTTTTACACGACATACGAGTTATTTTTATTTGAAGTTCATGTTAAGACAAACAAATATGTTTTTAAGAGGTCGTTACGCCTCAATTTGTCTGACCTGTTTTATTTAAAGACGGTAAGATGCATCCAGATTGTTATCAGAGATCAAGTTTGCCTTAAGCAATGTACTTGCACGAGATACGAACAGAATCACTCACTCACACATTTTTCTTTAAATCCACAATTTAATAGTCACTTAGTTCCGCAATTGACCAAGAGACTAGCACGTTAGCGCGACAATGGATAAAGATTGAAATTTATAACCAAATTACAAGACATCCTAGTAAAGTTAAAATTAAATAAAACGTAACATTTTTTGGCAAAAAATTTGCCAAAAAATTAATATGGAATGACAACATGCATGGTATACCTTTAGCAAAATCCAAAATCTATTGTGCTTGGTGTGGAAACTATACTTCATATTTTCGAAATGAAGGGATAAATGGAGAGAGCACAGAGTATTTTCATAATTATGTCTATTTCTATCAAGTAACTAACTAAGTAAACAACCAGTATGGAAGATTTATAGCGGCCCCGTCAAAGGAATGGAGTCACTATCAACTTCCAAAATTGAAAAAAAATCGAACAAAAAAAAATCCAAGCTTTCATTTACCCTCTTCCTCATTTTAGATTTTCCAATAAAAATTGGTAAACTAATGACAAAATTGCGAAAATTAAAATTTCCAATTGAAATAATAAAAGACAAAAAGGATAGTCTTTTGTTTGACCATGCCACTTTCTTCAATGATAATACTTTAACCATTTCTAGTGTTTTTCGTAATTTATTGTTTAATTGTCTTTAGCCCATTGAGAATTTTATAGTCCTTCCTCATTAATTGGATGTCAATATTTTAATTAAATAATTTGAACTAGGTTTTAAACAACTCCACATATTTACTCATCGGTTTCAACTTCTGGAGGCATTCTAACAGAGTTCAATATTATAGGTTAATAACCGTTCGCATATGTATAAAGTTTGTCAAGTAATCTAAACAAATTAGGAACCAATATTTGACTTAGGCTATATACGCCTTTGTAAGTTATATGGTAATACATTAAACACATAAATTTGCATTAACATTTACAGTAAGTACAAATATGTATAACTAATAAGTCAATTAGTCTGAATCAAGAACAGCACGTTTGCAATAAAGAGAAGGACCTAACATTCTTGACAATTAACGGCTAAGCATCATATACTACGAAACATACCCGTTACAGAAACCCTTGTTACTAAACAAACCACTTAAAACTTGACACGCGCGTGTTTCACTCCCATAATAATAAAAATTAAAATGACTAAAGGGCCAAAAATACCTACATGTACCCGAAACATCCAAGCGTATGATTATATTACTTTTGTTAGAGAAAATACGTTAAATGGAATTTAATTTCAACAAGGACCACCGAAATTGTTTCAAATTATCACAAATAGGAAATATTAGATTACAAAGCAATGTCATTATAATTAGAAACCCTACTTAATATCGTGTATTAATCCTAGATAATTTGAGTTTATCTAACTTTCATTATAATTGTTTCCAACAGGTAATGCGCATATAGATATACATACATTGCGATCGATACAGTGTGAGGTGTATCTATACTGGTTTTGCTCTGATTTCGCATAATAAATAATGCAAAATACTGAGTTTGCACCAATGTAGGTATCTTGCAATATAGGTCACAGTTTATTTTACGAGCTATAACTTACATAGACAACTGCATGCAGCTATTGTTACTTGAAAAACATAGAAATACATATTGTAAAAAATTGATAAATGGGATGTTTCTTTGTCAGTGTAGTTGTATATATCATGTTGCTATATTGGAGGTTACATACTGGATCTTAATTGGATATTACGTGAACTCACACAGACAATGCTACTCCTGGTACCCGTCCTGATCCCTTTAAAATTGCAATCTATAAAGTCCGTAGTAAATGTAAAAATAAAATTACTACTAACAAAACAAAATTTGAATCAAAAATACTGCTAACCCTGAAAATGTTAAGTTCGTCATTTTCTTTGCCTTCGAATGTGAACATATTGCTTAATATGTTTACATTCCAAGACTGATTTTGTTTTACTGTTGAATATTAGAGATTATTTCCTATTCTGCCACAACAAGAATAATTATGAACATATTTTAGATATATTTTTTTTTCAGATAAAAAACGTCTTATGTATATATGTATGGTATTACTATTATACTATACTTCTACATGGCAACCTGACCATTGAAAGCAGTTCTCATTTCTTGGGCTATCTGTTCTCTTCTTTTATATATAACCTTCTATTCGGTAGAACGTTCTGTGATAATCTATTCATCTATTATCGTTGTATAATGCAACTAGTCTAGGAATTTGGAGGTAATGCAACACAGTTGTCTAAAATTACCAGGGTATTCATGCTATGGGTACTAGGATATTTCACTGCGAAAGGAAATGTTAAAGTAGGTGAAATTACAATACAGGAAGCCAAGACGCATTTTGTTGGACTGAATTGTTTCTTTTGAATTCCCACAAGCCAACACATACGAGAAATCAAACAATGAGAGTCAAAGGAAGGTATCTCCCACCTAATCAACTTCTAGCCAAATATGGATATGAAACCTCTTGATCTTAGGAAGCTAAAGCTAAAGGTGCTTACGGGACTGCTAACTGGTCATTGTCCTCTAACGTATCACCTCCTCAAAAGATGGGCAACAATGTCTATTTTGCGAACTTAGAATTGAGAGTACTGACCATATACTATGGTATTATCGTATATTATAAGGGTAAAAGGTAGCAAAGCCACTGCGCCAAAGTAAATATGAGTGTTCGCTAAAATTGTTGGATTGGAAGGGTGCTAATAGAATTTGGCAATCATAATAAGTCACTAGGTCGCTGTGAGAAGAGGTGCTTGAAATCTGAACGACATGATTCCTTTTCAAACTTTGTCACAAGTTCACACTAGTTCAGTTGTTTTTATACACTTTTACTAGTTAATAACTCTTCTTGTTATATCTTTATTTATCATTTTTCTGTCCCCTTTTGTTTCCGCTGGGTATTTTACATTATTACTTCTGCTGGAACATTTGGGTCTCCTGGTGTACACATAACGATTCAAGGCAACAGTTAGGAATTTAGGAACTACGTTATTCGGCTACAGTTATAGAAGAATCTTCGAGGAATTTTAATACTACATTAAAATATAGAAGGTCTCAAAGGAGCAATAGACTAAACGTATAAAGTATAGCAACTAAACCTTTATAACACCCAATCGAGCTTGGCGTAAGAAGTAGTCAGTAGAGCAACACGGTTTTGAAGCAAAAACATAATAAGAAAATAAAAGAAGACCACTTCAGATAGGTACACTTGGAAAAGTAAAGGTGAGGGCACTATTTTACAAAGACTTAATACAATGTATTTTTTTGAGGATTTACTGTTACTAGAAAACACAACTATCCTGTAACTACCATGTATGTACTAAAAAGGATTGTCACTTATTAATAACAACAATACGTATTTCTAATAGTAAGTCTCATAAAGAAATGAAATATTCTATGAATTTTAATAAAAGCTTCAATATGACAGTCCCTCAGAAAAAAAGGAATTTAAATTGTCTGAATTATATACATAAATTTACATGCTACTGGTTATATAGTTGCCCATTAAATTTGCAAGATTGACAATATGATGTAATGATGTTCTAAAATCTTTCGAAGTGATCAAAGAAACTATAGACATGGAAGTAAAACTTTAACCATTAGTCAGAAGCAAAACGATATATTTGTCAATCTGGTTTTTATGATGTTAAGATCTTAATTATTAATTTATTTTGTAGCTATCGTGTACGAGTAATTTCAAAACAGGTGTAGAATTACATTCCATTACACATACATATATGTATATGAAACAATTATAGTAGAATCTCACGCAACACACTTTCTTTTTCATAAGTTGGCATCTTTCAGGCGAGGAATTTTAGCGGAAGAGGGATCCGAGGAAAATGATCGCTTGGCAATTGATTGAAACGTATTCGCATCGCACCATTGGAACTTATCGGCCCGTACTTTGTATTTATCTTGCTGTTCGGAATTCATTGTGAATTTAACAATAACTTTCTCATCGCAGCCTTCACATTCATCAAATTCGTACTGCAATCTTGAAGCCTTAGAGATAATATTTTATTTATTTCCTTTATAGACGCAGAAACTGCAACGACTTAAAGCAGAGTGGTTTTCTTTCACAGGGACGTTTTTGTGGTTCCGCATGATACGTATACTAATAACAAGCATTTTAGAGCTTATTTTTATCTCAGAATAATTGCTGGTAAAGGTTTCTCTTTGATATTTTGTATAATTATTACTAGAATAATAATCTGCCTGTCTGCGTTTTTAGTGGTTGTACGTTAGTAGCGATAGCCTGCCGTCATCCTTTACCAAACAATTTTAATTTTCAACAGAAACACTCATGTTTGTTACATTTATTTCAGAGTTCAGTAATAAATGCACATTTACAAATTAAATAACTGCTATACGTCAGCGTGGTTACACCTATCCGAGAAAAAATGAAATATACATTAATATATTTTCTAGTAAATATAGCCGCTTGTATTATTGGCGAGTTAACTCGGTTGTATGTGTTAGGGGTTTATTTGAATGGGAATTTGGCTCCGTCAAGTTGGCCCCCCTCAACCTTTACCGGGCTAATATCTATCCAAAAAGTTTGCACCACTCTAGTTTAGTAATTATTAAAAAAAAAAAAGTGCGGGAGAAACTTCAAAACATGGTAGATAGCTTGCACCCACCTTGCACCAGCTTGCACCACCAATTTTACAGCTTGCACCCCCTTCCTACCCCTATATATTTAATATTTATGTTTCCATAGTAGCCCCTCTCATCGCGAGAGATACTTCAAAATAGGGTAGATAGCTTGCACCCACCTTGCATCAACTTGCACCATCAATTTTAGAGCTTGCACCCCCTTCCTACCCCCATTGTGTTTAATATTTATGTTTCCATACTAGTCCCCTTCATCACGGGAGAAACTTCAAAGTAGGGTAGATAGCTTGCACCCACCTTGCACCAGCTTGCGCCCAGCTTGCACCACCAATTTTAGTGCTTGCACCCCCTTCCTACCCCTATATATTTAATACTTTTGTTACCTGTTATACCTTTTTTGTTCATCTGTTTAAATTTTTAATTTTTAGGAAGTGGCAGGAAACGCCTAAGTTTGAGTCTTACTCATTAATTTGACTGCCAATACAAGTCAGATAGAAGAAAGATATATTAACAATATAATTTTCATTATGTATATCACGATTGAAAGAATATGTACATTAAAAAATACTTGATTTGGTTTCCAATAACCTTAATTAAAATCTCCAACGTACTTTTAATTAAATTAGTGTAAAAAAGCTTCTTTCTTCCTACATCTTCTTCCAAACAGCCTCTTCCCTGTTTTACTTCCTGTTCCGGTGCGTGTCCAACTTAACTAAATGAGTTTAAACAACGTTTCTCTGAGTTTTATGGCTAAAATAAAATTTTGCTTCTAGCCCCGTCAGTCTTTACTTTTCTTCATACTTTCTTATGTACCAAATGTTCGTATATGCATTCCTTCCCCATTTCATACCATATCAAATGACATGTAATTTGGGCAATTTAAATCTTATGAGTTTATTCATTTGTATCTCTTAATTTAGTAGATGTAGAAATTTCAAACAAACACCAACAGTAAAAACGCTAAAACAGGTGAAGAATGTCGGTTCTAAGTAGAATGTTAAAAATAAACAACAAAAATATTTTTTAAAGATACAAACTTATAATATATGGTAACATAATATGTAATACAAAAATAGTTTCGCTGAAATGTGCGAATGAAGCAAAACATGAATGCATGTCTACAGGTTAGTTTCGGCATACCATCTCTCTTCTTTTACGCATTTGCTTTTATTTATTAAAGTAAATTACGCAAACAATAAAACGTTAATAATAACACATACTGGGTAATTATATGTAATTATTACTACTAAACAATTATTATTGTTCATTAATTTTTCATTTTATAAATCACGATAGAATTTTTATATACATTTCTGCAAATCGATGAAGTCGTAAAATTTGTTACTTCCATTTAAACACATTGAAATATAAAAGTTAGGCGTTGCGATAAGGAACAACAACCACGTCTTTTACCCTAATATATTTCTGCAAGTGTTTAGCACTTAAGAAGCAACAGCATCGCCCATTTATTTGGTTATGAACTTACTTTTAGTGATAAAAATGTTATTACGGTTCTTTTTTACTTGTTTATCAGATATTCGTAAAATTTATAACTGCGATATGAAAACAAGGTATATTTTCGTATTTTTCTACATACGATTTTGTTTTGAAGAAGTTGAAAATCAAAAAGGCTAAAACTTTGAATAAATACCTTTATACATTACCTATGCCTTTATTCTATGTAACATAAACTAGTAACAACAGAAAAAGAAACACAAGAGCCTACATAATAAATAGCAATGTTAATTAATAAAAATACACAAATTTATTTTTGTTTTGCAGTGGACGTTTATTGTAATTTTCAATATCATATCGCCTTTTATGATGCCGCGCTGTGAAACACTTTGCTCCCAACAGTGAATGGCAAGTCGATCCGGAATTAAACTCTCTGAAAAAATGTCACCTTTCCTCCAGAGAATCGAACCCCGCAACCTATCGTCCTCTCACAACGATAGTCAGCCGCCTAACCACTGCGGTCATCGACCCTTCTTCATAAGTCCCATAATTACATTTCCAATAATATGAGATTATTATTTATTAAGTATGCCCATACACTATAGGGGGTTAACATATAAACATTAATATTAAACACAATGGTGGTAGGAAGCGGCAGCAAGATCTAAAATTATAGATATATATAGAGGTAGGAAGGGGGTGCAAGTTCTAAACTTGGTGGTGCAAGGTGGGTGCAAGCTATCTACCCTGTTTTGAAGTTTCTCTCGTGATAGGAGGGGACTAGCGTCAAGTTAGCGCGCCCTCCCTCTCTCCCCCAACAAAAAATTGATGGTTATGGTATATACTATAATTCAATATTTAAATTTGTATAATTTTTCTTTGCCTGTTAATCCCTTATCGTGTGGGGCGTTGATTGCAAATACGCGGTTCTCGAGTAAATTCCAATCATTGTAACCGCCGCAACTAGTAAAGGATGTGAAAACCAAGCACTCTCCATAATTGTTACTGCTGTGGATTAACAAATTGAGCTTAGTCCAATATTAGGCAAAAGCTTTTAAATTATCTTCGCACTTTATTAACGTTCATTTAAAGTTAAATAAAATAATTATCCTTTCGTTAATTACTTATACTTTATAATTATTCTAAACCACGTTTTCAGAGTCAGCTTTATTGCCTTGAAACGGGAAATTGTTAGATTAAAATGTATTTAAAATTATGGTGTTATATAACACCACAATAATTACTAGTAAACAAATTTAGTTACATATGCAGTACAAGTTTATTATTTCACAACAGACAATGTGGTATTACAAAGAAGCACCAATACTGTGACAAGTTTGCTGTTTCTACACACAAAATCTATTAGAAACAAAGTAATATTTGTATGTATGTATGCGCGTGGGTGTAAAACACATGGCATAAGGCAATATTCTCCAAACAGTTAGTTTCTCAAGTTATGATTTATATTTTTACATTAATGAAAAATATTAGTAATCAATACAAATATCTAAAAACGTTAAAACTTGACGGAGGTCAACGAATCTTAACTTGTACTTTTCCTGGTAAAAAAATATATCCTAAACATCAGTAGAACTACTTAATTATTTCTAGTTATAATAAACTGTTGCTTTCAAGTGACTCTGCCTTTTATTTAAATTGAATTTTCAGGGACAATAAATGTTTACTGGATATAAAAAGCGCACATCTAACCACTTTAGAAGATTATATATAAGTGAAAGTAACGTATTTCAATAACGTATTTCAAAAGCTGTCTTACTATTACTAAACTATTACTGCTTAATAAAGTTTTGGAGAGAGTTCTCCAAATGTATCTAAGTCGCAAAATATCTAGTTTCAAAATAACTACTTATATAGACACAGATCATTTATTATCGTAGAAACAAACTAAAATTCACTGTCATTTGTTGAATAATAGTATTACATATTTTCTCGTTCCTTTCAAAAAGTAAACTATGCAACGGCAATATCTAACGCTTTCAAAAGTGCACGTACGTTGAATTATTACCACTAATCAAAATGCTAACGTTGACAGAAAATTAATGAAGGAATCGATCAATAGGAATCTTCAGAGCGTTGACATGTGAGAAATCTGGAGAGCAGATGCGTACTTGTCATAGGGGTTATAACCCTATAACATGAAGAAGATAGTGTTCTAGTTACATAAGGTGGTTAATGTATATAAATCTATTCCAGCCTCAAAGTAATTTATATCATTCACAGCAAACTTCCTTTATAAATTGCTTGTCAGCCTTATGTCTGTGGAAATATATGTATGTACATACTGTTAAGGTTAAACCTATAATGGAAATTATAATCTATTTCTATTAGACAGTAATTGGTATTATTTTTTCCGGTAGATACGAGTACTATTTATCAGCTCCCCGGCAACGTGAAATAAGTATTCTTTAGCTTGTGCTTACTAGGTAGTATGTTTTTGAATTATATGAGAACTGCGATCTCAGTAAAATTAATGCCTTTTTTTGCCGGTAATTTATGTATCATAGCAATATTTCCAATTAGTTATTTTTATATGAGGACTTTATCCGGATGATAAATAAACAAAACAAAACTAATTTCAGAGTGACTTAGTAAAGGAAGATTTGTGGTGCAAAATCAATGCCGTTCCGTTTTGTTCACAATTATTTCGGTTACATAGTATAAAGAGAGTTGTATTTACCATGCATATGACATGAAAAAAATTGTACAACAATCAAGAAAACGTATTATTGGTCCTTACTTTGACTCCTGCTGTACAATTTGAAATATCATCCAGTGTACTACCTCAACCTTTAAGGAGTAAACCTTTAAGGAGTAAACCGTCGACAAATTAAAGAAGTTTGCTGTTTTATTTCACATTTTACGCTTAAAATTTATCAAATTGTCAGCAACTCTACAAGTTAATTTACTAGTATACATGTAATATTTTGGTACGAATAAACTTCTTAGGCGGGGAAGTTGTTTGAGACATTGCAATAGCTTCAAGACTGAAAACATGTTTCTTTATTATAGCTAACGATAAGCCAAGCTCAAATATATAAAAATATAAGGGTTATAAAAAACTACATACACACTAATAGTTGTATCATAGTAATGCAATGCTCTTTTGTTTTATAGCATAATATGCAGACACCAAAGTAGACAAACTTGCTCCATTTAACCGACTATCTGTCAAAACAAAACAGTCAGCCATTGTAGAATGTTTCCGCGACACTTTATATTATTATAATATAAAATTATACCGCGTGACAGATTCAATGTTATAAGCGGCATATTCCTCATATATAAACGAAATAAACGTTAATTATAGTTTACAGAACTTTAACAGACACCATGTACAAAATGCCTCTAATAAGCTATCACCTACAAAGCTAGCGCTGAGTTCATTTTTTTGGGTTTTGTTTTTTTGTCAAATCGTACTCTCCATATTATATAATTGAAGGACAAAAAGTTTAGTAGATCAATTGGAAAATGGAAAATCAACAGTACAAGTGTTATTAAAATTCAATAAATATCATCGTTTTAAGGTTTATTTCTGGCTTATGCTTAATTAAATATCGCTAGTTCTATACAATTACAGGTTAAAGCTGTAGGTATAAAAGTAGAAGGAAAGTAAGCAATTCCCTCATACGTGAAATAGGAGAAAAAGTGGTATACTAGAAGTTCACGGTTATTGGACGTGTAAACCACCCCACAGGCAAAACTTTCTCTTCTTCTGGTGAGTTAGGCGTGCAAGAAACTCATAGTAGCTCGACATATTACCCACGCTACAGACAGAAGCCTCATGCGTACTGTCTAAATGCCTCCGCCATAGTTATGACAGTAATGTCTCAGAAATCTTCCGGGAACTTTATTTACAGTGAAGAGTACAAAAAGCAGTATTGTTTGTTTTGAAAAATTTTACATGAATATTTTTATTGCAGGATTCCAGTAAAAGCCCAACTTCATAATACTATATCATATCGCTTCAGTTAATCTGTTGTAATAAAGCTTGTTATTTCTAAAAACATCAATTCTGTACGCGAGATAATTAACAACGAACAGCAAAAATATGTTCCCAATGACTTTCTCACGATTTGACAAAATATCCATACAAGACTTATGATAATTGGCGTAATGATGTCAGAAAAATTTTATCAAACAGCGTCAAATTAAATATAGAAGGAGTAGACGATCTCAGCTACAATTATTTAAGTATTCCAAGATGAACCGTGTTAGTTCGTGAAGCACTACCAATAAACTTATTGCCAGTTTCTTTGATGTATTGTAATTATTGAAGAACAGTTAGTGCTAAATGGTATATAATAATTTGCTTGCAAGAAAAGCAACCATCAACATCATATATAAAACTAAAGAGTTATGGTCCATATTCACCTGATGTATTGTCTAACAATTTCATTTTCTTGGCATGTGTCAAACATAAAATGCTTGGGCAGCGATTTTCATTGCCCCAAGAAACTGTTAACGCGTTAAGAAACTTGAAGATATCATCTTAAAGGTGAATATTCTGAAAAGCAATAAAACGACTCGTATCATTCTTTTTCTTTCATTTTCAGTTTCACAAAATGAACTTTAATCCTTTCGTATCTTGATGGTTGATTCGTGTGGTACAAATTGTTATATCCCAAAAAGGGCGACGGTTTTAATCATCATATTCATAAGGTCTTGGTACTATATTTTTAAAACCAGTACTATGGAGATTTATACGAATTTTTACGTAACAATTTTTGCTATATGACGATTAAACAAGCATTCAAGATCTTTCTATTCTTCTGAAAGCGTACTGCTGTACTAATTATGAACAAACAACTTTATAAGTTACTCTAAATCCACCAATATTTTATACGAGCTGACTTGCAATTATTTGATATTGTAATATTTATATGAAATCACACCGCTACATTCAATATTTGTATTCGAGTATTACGTTCTTGCACATAAACATTTTTATTGTTTGCATTGATCATGAATGTTAACTACTACCGATAATGATTACGGTAATTCGGAATCGTTTTATGTGCAGCATTAGTATATGTATATGAAAATCGATATTCGTCGGGCATCTCGTGAAAGTAACAAACTACACCATGTAAATCAGTAAATCATTATTTTAATTCAAAGATATATTTACTGACAACTTATGTCTTATACATACATACACATAATTACGGTATCTAAGCCAACCACGTAAGCAGAAGCCTAAATACTATTGCACAACTTCTAACAGAAAAGAGAAGTATGATTTTTTTATTAAATTTGTTTTCTATTGAGTCTTACAAACCGTATTATAATTGCTATCTTAATAAGCGGCGAAAATAAAAATTATAAAATAATATTATTGATCATAATCTTCTTCCAATTTTACCATGCTTTAGCAGATATTATGTGCTTCAGGAAAGTAACTCCCTATTAATATTACATAATTTAACTATGTAATAATTTATTACAACGAACATTAGAGCGGGAGACGTTAAAAGTCGACAAACTATTAGACCATGAATCGCCTTACACATTACGATTTACTGTGTACATGGTTTTATTATCCATGACCGACATTTATTGATCATGATCTTGTTTTGAGGCGCGTCCTTTCCGAGATGAATTGACCTTCCGTTAAATTTGCGTTCGGCGTATACAGATAAATTTCGTTCAATTAACCGAACTAGCTGAATGTAACGGTTAGTGAGAAGTGTCCGTCGAGATGCCATTAGTAGGGAAAATCGATGATATGATTTATGAGAGACGCCGGAAATAGAATGCTAACTTATAGTTATAATACGCCAATCAAATAAGCGATTTTCTCCAGAAAGTTCGCCAATAGCTGCGTCATTGTCACCTAATAAGTGTTTTTATATTGTTTCTCGTCGATAAATTATACCGTAGGAAGATGAGAAAACGAAGTGAACGGCGACTACGGAATATTTCCCATTCATTAACGTCAACATTATGAATTTATGGCCGAGCGGAATACACTGGATAAAATAAATTCTTACGAAAGCAACTGCAAGAACAACAAGAATTTTAAGAACATTATTAGTTATTCGGGAAAAAAACACGGAATTGTATTTTGCCCCATTCATGAATAAAACGCGAATCATACAAAATGACTGTATGCTGTGTTTGCGACTTGTTAAAAACAGCCATGTCCTACAAATTATTCTCCATATTTCTTCTTTATAATATCGTGTTGTTATCATATTTATTCGACAAAATGTATCTATAAAAAACATTTGTTAAAAGACAAAACAAATTTGTACAAACGTCATTTATTAAACTATTAAAATGACATATCTAACGACGACAAAATATGTATATGTATGTAATTCTCTGACAATTAATAAGAAACGTTGCCACAAAGAAGAGATGTATTTTTAGATGTAATAATAACAGAATACTGTAACAATACTTATTTAAAAGATAAACCTAATTTCAGAATATTAATCTACATAGATAAGGTATTTTCAGAACGAAGAATAATTACTTGTTAGGTATAGATGATTTGTTTGTTCTTTGCATAATTGGATTAAATAAATCAAATTTTCTATTTGGTAGCGGAGACATCTATGTGAAAAATAAAGCCGTCTTCTTCTCTCAAACTTTCGATACCTTTTATAGCATCTGCAGGAAAGTATAACAACAGTGCTGAAAACGAGATTATCATTCAAAATCGCAAGAATGCCTTAAGATTGTTTTGTGCAATCTTATAGTGTGCCTTGTCAATTTCGTTTAGTTTTTTTATAAATTATTGAAGAAGGTATAAAAAATATACCGAGAAAAAAGAAATGGGTGTTCCTTTATTACTTATTACACTAAAGCAAAAACCACACAATGGTCACGGTCAAAGTTTTAGGCATTTATGGATCAATTTCCATATTGAATCCATATGAATGCGACTATATATTTTCCAAGTGTAATTCAGAAAGAGTTAATTTTAGATTATTATATCAACAAGCAATCATTAGCTTGAAGATAGTTACGGCCCTTAATTTGTATATATTTGCGAACGAAAATTTGATATGCTTGCTTTGAAGATTAGTTCATGAAACATATTTATCCGTATTTGCTGCTGTATAAATGTATATACACATTATATGTCAACAGCAAGAACTAAGTAATAACTAACGAGGAATATACATTTGCCGCTTACGCCCTACCTATCGACTGACAGATTACGAAAGGGAAGCTAACCACCGTATCTTGTCTTGCACTCGCACTAGCAGGACATTCTTTTCACCAACTGTACCTACTATGAACAAAGGTTTAAAGAAATTTTTTATTTTTATTTTTCTTTACAGAATTGTCGAAAATAGGAAAGTATTTTCTTAATAGCCTTTTATGCGTATGACGTACTCGTACTATACATATCATTTAGAGCGACTAAGACCAGCTAGAAAAGTGATAGATCTAAAGTGGGGCGGTTGTAAAACATATACGGAATTAACGCAAGCGTGATATTCCCCCTTCCTCGCCCACTCTAGATCTATCTTCTTTCTAGCCGGCCTTAGTCCCTCTAAATGATCTGTATGTAAGACTGCATGTGTTAGATGTAGAGTTAATAATAAAAATATGTGAAAAGCCCAACAGTCAACATCGCGAAAATCGAGGAGAGGTTTAGATTGCATGGTTTTGTCATTTGAAGTACATTATAAAACGGAATATTACTGGATATATCTTGGGGAGTAAAGAAATTCTAACCAAAAAAGATTTCACGCCGAAAATTGTAACAGAAGATGAAATAGATGTATTTCTTTCATGATTGATGCTTTAACTTTAAAACAGATGCAAAATAAGGCACCAGAAGACTTTCATGTAGACAAAAAATAAATAAGTAACTGCTATTAATAATTTTATCGAAGATGAAAAGCTAGTACTATGTAAAATTTTTAATTTGTTCTATTGACGTTAATCGAGTTAATCGTTAAAAATAGTTCCAGAGGTGTACAAGATCTTCCCGCACCAAAAGGATTAAGTAATTCTCATAGAACACGATTTGTTTACATTTTAATAAGCACGTCGGTAATTGACGACAGTTCTGGAACATTGACAAGAAATGGGAAATTAACTTGAAGACCTCTTACCATGCCCCTTCTAACTCTGCAGTATAATATGTATGCTTATGATGCTTACTGAGATTAAATCTTTAGCCTTCAATGCTAAATCTCTTCTGTTTAACTTGAAGTGTTGATAGACCACAAGAAAGCAATCATTACGAGAGGTAACTGTACTCGAGTAATTTAGCACACAACCTCCTTTTGTGTGTCACCGTTAGTCATTAACGATATGGGCTAACAAGTTTTACTCTGTGTTGTAATTTTAAAAATCCCTGGTTTATTTATCGAAGCAGCTATGTACTGAAGGATATTAAGAAAATAAGGGAGGTATTTGCTATGTAGTTTCAAGATTCAAGAACCATTTCTTATTTCTTTCTGTGATCGCTGCAGCGGCTGCCCGAAGCTGCCTCAAGAAGCACCACAACATCAATCACAATTCCTAACTTGAAATAATTGAAAAATCAACGCACATTAAAGAATTTATTCATGACTGTCAAGTCCTGGGTTCCCAAAAATTAAGATCAGGTCTAAAAACCTAACCATAAAAAATCAACCAACTCTTTTTGTATGTAGCAATACAAAGAAAATTTTGGTTAATCCGCGATTCCAATACCAAATGCACCAGCCGCCACTATTCTAGTGCCTGCAATCACAAACCTAACATTATCCATTGCTATATTTAAACATTATTTTAAACACAATATTTTCCAACTTTTTTGTGTAGGACTAAGAGAATTGTATTTTTAACTTGTTTATAAAGTATTTTGACTTAAAAATTTAATTAATTGACTTATTGATTAGGCGTTAGTATAATTAAAATTTATGGCAACCTGAAAGGTAATCATAAAATTACTACTTCAGACAGTGTTTGCTTGCTGCTGATAAACATTAAAAATACTTTAGTTACTATTTACAATACAGTAATAGTGTATTCTTGCGGAATAATTTTACTCGACCAGTATGATTTTGATTAAATTTTACAGGGCAAGTTGGCATATAAACATTATAAATTAAAATTATACAAACAAATTATAATCTAAAATAAATGTTGTACGGTCTTTTAAACTGAGATAAGTTCACTATTCATCTACGTTATAGAAATCTGTAGTTACTCTCAATGACAATGGTACCTTTTATAATTGGGTCAAATTTCAGCCAGGCCACGCCAGGCAACCATTTTAGTTCAGCTAAACGGCAACAAGTGGCACCACATAGCAAACCTGCCGGAGCTTTGATCATTCACAAACGTAACCGGATACGAAAGTAAATAAACACAATTTTAAGTTGTTTGCGTGTTACCACTCTGTATAAGTATCGTTCCTTATCATAATTAATGTCGCTAATTAAACGGTAAAAATCGGCAAATAACAACGAAAATACATGCGTCTACATCAGATAGGCGAACTTCATCTGCGCTTTTACAGATGGCGCCACCAACATCGAAAGGACTAATCAATAAGTGGAGTATTTTGTTTAATAAACAGGTAGCGCTTTCTGCAGCGATTTTAGAAATATACTTACTAGCTTTTACACTTTTATATACATTTTGCATTGGTGCATCAGTTATTGTGACAATATTTATAGGTGCTTGTCTAAAGTGCACTAATTAAAATGAGTGCTAGATGTGCGCAAAATATATAAAAAAAACTTTTACTTTAAATATTCTAATTTTGTTTACAAATTATTGCCAAAATATGTGGGAAATAAGACGGAAGCAATTTTGTGTTACTACATAAAATGCTTTATTGTCGCTTGTAACACTGACCAACAAATTTAAAGTATTGGCTAAGCTATGAAGTCGATGATTATATTAGTTTCGGCTTCGTTTGGATTTTAATAAAAAACTTTATTGGTAATATCCTTCCACGTCTTTTTCAAATTATTACAATTAGGAATATGACATCCTAACGTCCAACAGTAAATTGTTGATATTTCAGGGCTCGATTTACGCTGGTTTTTCTATTCCTAAAACAGCTAGATGGATACAAATGTCGTGGTCATTACTAACGTTGGCCATATTTTTCGGGCAAAAGTTCAACAAAATGTATCATATCCTTTATTTATCTTGTTCCACACCAAACTGATAAAATCTCACACTATGGAAACCCGTAGCTTTGCCTGCTGCCACTTACTACTTCTCGTATCTTACATCCAACAAAAATCTCTTTTTTTGAGTTTCTGGTAAATTTAATCCAATGCTATAACGAGTACCTAATTTTACGTGCCGAAGCGCTATTATGATCTCTCCTTCTTCCGCAAAAAGTTGATCTTGAAACAATTGTTAATGTATTTACCTGGTGTGAGCTATCTTCATGGCAGGCCCTACTCAATATAATGGTTTTTCTTAACTGTTCCAAAAACGCAGGAAACAACGGTATTTGTATTTGAATTTGATTTTCTTTTGCAAAATTTCGAAGTTTTGTAAGTTATCTTCACAAAAATGGAAAGCACAACTACAATTTCCATTATGTAACAGCACCGTTTTGGCCGAATATTTTAATGTATGAATAGTGTCCAAGAACTGGGCTCCCCAATGCTTCAAAAAATTTACAAATATCGTTGCAATTGATCAAAATACCGATCATACTATAAACATCATCAGGTCCGTTACAATGAATTAACTATATACTATACTAATTCTTATTTCTTTTGCAAAGAGATTGCAGTCCGATAATTACTGACTAAGAAGTTGGTTATTATTAATGTTATTTCTTGATTTTATTACTGTTGTTGCGTTTATCTATTATATAAAGAACTTATTTCCTGTTGCTGCTTGTAGAATCAAAGCTGATTATTATTTTAAGAAATAGGATAGTGTACAGTAGTACCTACTCAGTATAGTGTACCAGATTTGTTTAATAATATACCCAATACCATTTTAGTAATATTAAATATTCGAAATTTCATGTATTTATAGTTGGATATTAGGGTACGAATTAGAGAGTATATAAATCATACCTTCTGCGGTGTGACATATTTGTTTCAATTAAACTAATTAAGTCATGGATACGATTCTACGGACCAGGAGTAAACCACCCTTGACTGCCGTATTTCATTCTATATTTAGGATACCCCGCCGAGATCGCAATAACTTCGTTTTTGATTTATATATGCATCGATTTTTATGTAACATGTCAGAGTTTTGAATTTAGTAGTGGACAAATTGTACATATGTTCAATATACAGTACTACAGATCGAAGGATTTAAGAACCGTTTAATACACAAGCAGAAACAAGCAAATAACATCTTCTTGTTGTTACTAAGTAAAAGTTAATATTCTTTAAATTCATATTAACTTGACCTGTGGCTTAAGTGAAAATAGCGTAAAGTATGAAGATAATTTCAGCCTGGATTCTTCTAACTGGAGAAATTACATGTCTACAAAAATCTTATTAAATTTAAAAGATATCGACAATAAAAAATTGAGTTAGTAAATGCACCCAGTATAATTAGTGTATGAGGGTAAGTCAACAAACATATGCGCCAGCTTGAGTTTGTCCGATACAAATTTGTAAAAGATCTACGGTTTCAAATGGAAGAGATTTATCCACAAAGAAATACTAACCATGTCCTACTCTTATCCCGTTCGACTCGACTTCGCTACACTTTAGAAACATCTGCTACGGCATTATATTGCTGTATAAACTTCTGCACCAGACTGTTGATTTTGCGGAACTGTTACGCAAGTACGGTTTTGCTCTCGTCTTGCTATGTGTAAAGTTCTTAAGTTTAATTTAGCTTGTCCAAAGACTAATGTAGCAATTTGATCGCCTATGTAGTCAATATGCTCTAACTTTAATAAAATATACTCTTGTTGTGATATACATTAGTGCAGCCTTAATTTCATAAAATTTTTGCTTATACATAATACTTTAATAGTGTATGATTTTTAGCACATACTTCAATTCTTTTGAGTGATGTTTATCATTAATTTACTTAGAATTTACTACTACGATTGTGAAATCCCTTTTGAACGTTATCGATGACATCTGAGGTAATGTTTATAATTTCTTGGCGTATTCGTGGCTTTAAGTCTTCTAAATTCGCTCGAGCGACGATACTTAACTTTTTAAATATCTGTACAAGAGTGAAGTTATATCTGGTGATGTTTGGTGCCTACTCAATCTCCCCTATTCTACCTCTTCAACGATTTGAAAAGATAAACGCTAACAGATAAAGCGTAATGTGGCGGCACTCCACTTATTGAAAGAAGAGGTCACACTGGGCTCAGATCGGGTTCTTCTTAATTAGAGAGGGGATGAGCTTATTTTTCAGAAAGTCCAAATGTCTCACACCAGTGGCAGTCTCTTCAAAGAAGTAAGAACCTAAACTGTTGCGTCACCTACACCGTAGTGGGTGTAGGTGACAGTGTTTGAGGGCTTTGTGTATGATATTCCGTGAACCAATGAGGATTTTCTGTTGCCCAGTAAAGACAATTTTGTTGGTTCACATGATCGTTAAAAATTCATCTTTCGACAGCTCGTGAAGTAGGTATGTCGTGTAGGGGTGGAATTTTGCCTTTTTTCAGTATTTTATGCACAGTAGATCGCGACAAATTAACATGAGAAGCCGTTTCGATAATTGTGGTTTGATGATTATCTCACATTGTTAATAAACTGATCTTCTTCGACCAATTTTTGAATATGCCAAATACAGTCAAATTCCCTGATCTTAGCTTCACGTTTTCTTACCATGCTTTTGTTAAGAGGCGGCCCATTAGGGTAAAATGCAATAAACTGCACCGCTTCTTTTTGGTAAACCCAGGATCACACTGCTTTCGCTTAGCAAAATAGAATACTTCTACCAAAATTGAACTATTTGTGATATCGACAATCCCAACTAAAGAAAAAAAACAAAATGCCAATACATGTGACGTGGTGCAGATTTTGCAGACAAAAGAGATTCGATAGAGTAAATGTTTTCATGTTTTACTTTTACAAATGTCTTTAAAACGTCCTTATGTAAACACCATCCATATTTACCTTGTCGTATGTAAAAAATCTTTACTAATCTTCACTAATTCTGCAATATAAAAACGGGGGTTTATTTTTATTGAATATATCCACTACTTTACGAATGCATAGCCAACTGTTTTCAGGCTATGGCGATAGTAATACATTAATTTTATGTCAGAATTATGCAATATTAAATTCTAAGTAGAACTTTTAGTGATTTCTACCGAACAACTATTTCACCTTACAATAGACAATATTAGAATTGGTGATAGAACCAAATCGTTTGCGTGTGATTCTGTACGAAATTTCTTTCATTGTTTTTCCTTATTATTTTTTACATTTAATTATTTTTTATTGATTTTTGTCAAATTGTAAATAAATGCTCTATATACTGATGGAAATACAGTTACCGACATAAAAACATTTTTGTTTATTCTTAATTAAGATTCATTTAAATAAACAAAATGAAAAGTTTTCATTAACACAGTGTTTTTCTATTTTGTCGTTTGAATTTTGAAGCGGCTGGCCCTATGTAACACTTTCAAAAAGGAAAATTAACCTTCCACTTCACCGTCCTCCTAAGAAATCTATGTTTCTGCATGTACATTTGTCTATTTGTAACAATTACAAAGAACAGTATCGTAAGAAGGCGGCAATGTACAGACACTTGGCTACATAAAGACACTTTAAAATCTCACAAGGAT
The DNA here is from genome assembly GCA_023690525.1 of Holotrichia oblita. Classification (NCBI taxonomy): domain Eukaryota; kingdom Metazoa; phylum Arthropoda; class Insecta; order Coleoptera; family Scarabaeidae; genus Holotrichia; species Holotrichia oblita. The sequence goes on from CM043016.1 coordinate 161,652,329, forward strand.
TTCTAAAATGTCAAAATGTACAGGGTGCTTCATTTGGAAAAAGTAAGTTGAATACACTTTCCATAGTAACACGAACAACATCTAATATTAAAAATATGTTTGAATGATAGCCTATTCAAAAACCAAAAAAAGCTTTTGAAAGTTCAAAAATATTTAGGTGTTCCGGTATATTTGAATAAGTCTGTATTTGAAATCAGAACCTGGATCGTCTGCAGAAGTCATTGCTTTGACAATTTATTTATCTTTGGACTGTAATTGACACAGACATTCGTTACGACGAATGATTACGACGGGAAAGCGGCCAACCAGTCATTAAATCGATTGCGTTTACTCTACGAAGCACAGTGCTCGAAATGTAATTTATATGAGAATAGCAATCAAATGATACAGTATAGAACTTTGCGAAAATATCTTATTTAGATTCCTTTAAGAGGGATATGTACGTATTACTTTCTCCGAAAAAAACGTGTATGTTATACAGGAACATACGATTCAAAGGTAAGTCTGAGTTCATTAGAATTTATTGCCTTTTCAGTCTTTTCGACATAATCTTACTTTCGTGGAAATCACTACAAAAGCTACCAATATTAGTGGGTTTTTTTAATAAATTCAATTTGAAATTAACGTTTAAATTGACGAGAACTGACATGCAAGTGGAAAAAATTAAGCAGGACTGAATCAGTCCAGATGTCTACAACTTTAAAAAGCTCGTCAATATATGTATGTTAAAAGCAATAAAAACAATATATTGCGATTCATCAATAAATAGGGGAATAATACCAGCTATATATAGTTATATTTACAGTTTACAAGCGGAAAAAATTATTATCTTGATCATATAAATGTCACAGAACAAACAGAAGCTACTGATCAATCTAATCGCAATTAGCAATTGGGGTTGGAACCGACCAACAAGTCAATTATAAGCAGACTTTTACTGAACAGACGGACAAACGTTTTTGCAAAATAAGGTTGAAAGCGGAATTGAGGGAAATGTTATTAAGCGAAGTTCTGTTCTTCTCTTCAAACTACTTCATCTGTGGAACGATTCCAAAAAATACGAATGTTATAGAATTTTCCAGAAATCAATCTTGCCAAGAGGTCTCACTTATGTACACAATATCTATTATATATGCATAGATCAAATGTTTGCACATTAGATATAATAATATGGCAAGCACAAGGAAACAAAAAAGAAACGCTTGTGGGAAGAAACAGGGCTATAGAACTACCAACTATGGTTGGAGTTGATAGACACTTGACTCATCGACTTTCATAATTCTGAAAACAAGGTCATGCTTTCCACATTAATATTATAATTTCTTTGATGTCGTTCATTAATTTTTAATTTGCAGAAGATTAACTTTCACAATTATAGCTTCATAAGCTATTAGATCAGAATTACATGAATACGAGTAATGTTAACCATTGACGTCATTAAAGTTACTATTCAACTGTATTTTTCTATATTCTAACTTCATTAAAAACATTTAAACGCATGAGAAAAAGGTTTTTGTAATAGAATATTCTATCGGCAAGTCGGGGATGGGGATGTGAACTCGTTCAATCATTGCCAATTTTTCAAAAAACAAAAAATAAAATAAAATTAGTCCAGTCCTATGCCCAGAATTTGTTTTTAACCACTATAGGTCTTCTAAATAAATAATAGTAACAAAATTTAATGAGTGTAACACAATAATCAAAATGAAGCGTACATAAAAAAAAAAAAAACAAACGTCTAGACACTTAACTGCAAGAAGTCCTGTAATTAGTTCCTCAGCATCCAGTTCTGGGAGAAAATAATAGATGACTAGATTGTGTATTAAAAGCTTTCGATTTTTGCTTCTTGACAACTTCTCAAAACCTGACAGTCCTAAATCGATAATTGTTTGTTTTCTAATGCCGTCTTTTCGAAATTTAGGAACAACACGTGGGTCCACAATTCAATCTATAATATCTATTTTGAAGAAAATATGTCTAGAATATTAGAGAAGTGATAAGGTGACGATGAATTGTTTCTTGTTCTCCTATATTTAGAATTTTATTATAGGAATTAATTAATGATTACAGGCTATGAAATTAGTTATAACATTCAAAACTTTCAAAAACTTTTCAAAAACTAGATATAGCAATAATATGTCAACATGAAACTAGTATATTTTTGTAACAACTACGCTACTGCACCCATAGTAATTCATTAATAATTATTACTAAGAACGAACACATGTTTTATGCCTACTGGGATTGATCCGTCGACATTTATATGTATGACCAGATAATTTGGTTTTGAGTAAAATTTACCAAACTGGTCAATAACGCATTTTCTAGAAGGATAGAATTATAACGCGTTAGTTCGATTCTCTTCTAAAATTCGACGTATTCATAATCGAATATGGTAATGCTGAAAATGTTGAATAACAGACAGCAAATATTGCGATAAGGAATATTTAGTTTAGTTAACAAAATATTATTTCCATTCCAGTAGTCATTATTAACTTCATGAACCTTCAGTACCGTTAGGTCTGTATCCGATTACACTAGGCAACATAAATTAATACATTAATTTTTTCTTTAGTAACTATGCACAGTTTTACTACCCTAGTTGTAAACAGACTAGAATTGCTACAATTTTGAGATCAGCGCTGACATGCCAATTATACACTTTGTAATTAATTTTATCGAGAAAACGACTTATATCTTCGTAAGTTTCTTTCATATGTACTACGTAACCAACCGAGATGGAAGGATAAATGTTTCTTATGTGAATGAGAACAGCTTTCAAGCTCAATTTCGAAGCGCCGATAAAAAGACGCCATTCTTCTGGCTTGTGTTGACGACCTAATGTCAGCATCAAATCGTCGACATTATTCCAGAATCAAAGACCCTCTTCTGGCGATTACGACATATAGAAATATGTGTGCCTGGAGCTAACAGCTTCCATCCTTGAAGTTTAGATTTAATGTACTTTTTGAAAAAGCTATTTACAAAAATTTCTCAAAATCCTGACCTGATGGAGCAAATTTAAAATTAGTTTCAGAATCAGCATGAAAAACGACATAAACTACACCTATGTGGAGTGTGGTGTATGAGAAGAGAAAATTGTGTTAGACAATTTTATCTACACTAATAAATGTTGGTTTAGAATCTTGGAATTTTTCTCCAATTCCTCTGTCACTAAATCATCCATTTAAGTCATAGGCATAGTTTTATCGCGAAGGTACTGTAATTAAAGAAAATAATGTGTACCGGGGATTTTGTCTCATTATTTCTACTACTACGAAAAACAAGTGAAGTATACCGTGGTACTTGGTTTCAAAAAAGGACGCTGTAATCTTTCATTTTGCTTCAGACATTTGAAAAATAGCAGACAAAAATAAGTAAGTCTTGGTAAAAAATTGGAAACAAAAGTTACTGTTTACTTGATTATTGAATTTTTTTAATATCATATCCTTAAAAAGGTGGAATAGGAGGTTGTTTTTATATTCGTAATGTGCATCTAAAGTAGCTTTTTTGTAAACGCGGTTAAATTAAACTCGTTTCCTCTGGCGTAACTTCACTACTTACAGAGGAAAATGTAAAATGCTATTTTATAAATTGATTGACTACAATTCAATAAATATACCAACATTTTTAAAATACCCTCATATTCTTTAATATTTCACTTATTATTGTATTTTTAATATTAACCGAAGTTCCTTATGAAGCCACACGCATAAGAACTTCGACAGAAAGATAACAAGTTAAGAATTGACACGCGATTAAAAATGTGAACAGTTACAAATATTTCTCCATAAGTTATTAAGCAGTCATTCACTAAGTACGTTAACATTTCTAAAGTAGCATCTGTTTATCAGGTCCTAAAATGTATTACCCGTAATACTGTTTGCTTGTTTTCCGCGAATTAATCAGCTAATTAGACATTAGGTCGTATGAAATGTGAGCCACTTTCGCATATTAGTCGCGAATATGCGTTACAATTAATCAAAGACGTTGCCAGCTTAAGCGTATCACGTAGGTACGTCGATTTTCGCGGCTATCCATTCGGGCCCGAAATAAATATAGGTAAAGGTTAAGATTATGGATGGCGGCCACGATTGCTGGTTTATCGACTTGTGACTTACGCCACCAAGCAATTCGTTCACAGCGAAAATCAATGGAATAAATCCCCGAGCGCAATTAGTATGCAAATGACGTTGGAAAATACATTTCCCTTACATAGGTGATTTTCTCGAGAAATATTTTTACTTGAACGAGGCGGATTAATTAATGACACCGCTTGCTGAATTATTTATAAATACAGCTAAATTGCATTAAGACGATGAATGAAAATGTAAATGCGAGTGATGGAATGGAAACTTTCTGCGAGATAAATGTATCCAAATATGCAAGTATTTATAATCATCGTTGAAAAGTTATCTTACTTTACACCATAAAAGAAAAAAACTTGATTATAGTAGATGATTTTATTAAAACTTTAGTGATATAAAGTGCTCATCACGTACTAAAAAATATCGATGTCTATTTAATTTAACGCAGATATTCCGCAATGGCTTAATTACAAGGGAACAAAAAATGTGAAAGAATTTTTTCGACAGTCTGAAAAACTAAAATTGTACACTCGCTTACACAAATAAGTGGAGCAATTAATACACCAGTTACCGTAACTAAACACACTAAACCTTTCAGTACGCTGAACACAGACTACAATTATTGTTTTTTTATTTAGTAAGATGCAGTACACAGTACGAAATATCCACAATCATTAAATTAGTGGAGATGACATTTCTTCCTCCGCCAAAATTTGATGCCTAATGTCTATTTGAATTTAGTCCGCAATACAATTGTACTCGATTTTTTTTATATATGGTGCAGCTGCAGTGGCTTCCAAGCTGTATTACTTGTCAGACTATCACTCCAGCTCTTGCTCTTGTAATCTGTTTTCTAAGCTTTGTTACAACATTACTTTTCCGTAAATAACATTGCGTTGTTAATTGTTTCGTAACAGTGAATGGTATTCGGCTCTAAAATTTATCCCTGCAACTCTAGTTTGCCGCCAAAGTAATGTCCTTTTACCATTGCAACTACTATAAATGAATAACCAAGATATGAAGAAGAGATTACCCTCCTCCACCAATTTTATGAAAGATAAAATCAAAGCGAAAAAAATTAGGTATACATAAAGATAGCTTTTTAGTAAGTAATATAATCATTAAAAATAAAAATGGTCCTGCGATATTATTGTTAATGATGTTTTTTTAATGGCACCAGCATGTGAGCGACACCTCATTTGAAAGCTGCTTCAACTTGCTATTCAAGTGCACTTCTTTAGACGTCGTTTGTATTATTAAGGGTTCCGGGTTGTAACCGCGGCATAGTAGTGCAAATATATAATACTGTATCTTTTGTTTTGTGATGCATTGATTTAAATGTATGATTTAAGGAACAATTAATAATTAATTAATCCGATAATAATCTATAATAAAGCACAACTAAATATTTTGAAAACAAATGCTAAATATGTGCACCTCCCACTTGCTGGTACAACATTCTGACATAAAGCTCGGTTCTCACTCGTTGAAGCGTTTCTACGAATTTTTCGGTAATTCTGCACTTCACCTTAAGGGAACAAATACAGTTGAATAAGAATTTGAAACAGCTTTTAAATGAGGCGTCACTCGCATATTGTTCCTATTTACAAATATGTTGACAATGACGTTCTGGTTAATATTATTGAGTATAGTGGCTTGTCTGACTGTTGTAGAATCTTTCTCGTCATCATCATGAAAACAGAATTTTAAATGTAGAGCATCATATCGCTCATCAAAACTTGCAAGTTCAATTTAGACTTAGAGACCTAACATTCTGATTAACTAAGAATTTAGAATCAAGAATAATATAAAGAGTGTTGTAATAAAAAATGGCAACAGACCTGATTTAAAGGATGATTTAAAAAAGGAATGAATAACGGAACTGGAAAGAGAAGTCGCAGTCTTGCAGAGGTCAAAAGATGTTGAAATTGTTGCAAATATCAGATTCGCTATTTATTAAATCTACCGAGGCTATGAATGAAAAGCTATTGCTTAGATATGAATCTAAATAGATAATGTAAGAGACCATAACCAAAGACCATAACATATAATGTCATGAATGCAGTAATGTTAGCATATTTGTACTACTACACTGAAATCTTCCGGACAAAATATACCAACATTACTTAAATATGTATAGTCACATGCGGAATAAGTTTTATAAATAACCATTTTAACACGGTCGTGAAACCCTATGTTCGACTATATTTGTATCACATACATAGCGGGAGATATCTCGAGTGATATTAGGCTAGCAATCGGTAGCTTGCCGTACCCTTGAATTGCAAAGTAGTATGCAGTCGTATAGTGTATAGATATTCCACGATCGGTGAGCTCTCTTAACCCTCCAACGGCGAATACAGTGCGTAATTTTTTATCTTATAATTTAAATTCTTTCTTATAATTTAATTTAAATTAAATGTAAAAGTACGCTGCTGGCATGTGCATCGAATTTGCCACGTCTACTTATAATTGAAACTGGAATAGAAATTCTTTTTGAAGATGAATCTTTCAACAGCTTTTTGTTCGTGAAAAGTTTGAAGTGGTTTCATCTCTATTAAGGTACTCCTATTGAGAGCTATTTTCTCCTCTTCTGCCTTGTTCAGCAATGCAAGTAGCTCATACGTAGTTAACGTTCAATTGGTATTCTTCGTATAACAGCACAATTTTCATTTAAAATGGAGATATTGTCGTTACATTAAACGACCTAATAATACCCGTTATAGTATATGCGACTGTGTCCTTTTCGCAAACTCAAACATATAGCTATTAGCTACATACATTTTTGAGTACCTACATATATCTACTACACAACCACTGAAGATCCTGTATTGTTCACCTTATGTATTCGTTAAAAGTAAACATCACTGAGGAAATAGCATCGTAGACGGTGGGCTACTGGTATTGATTTTTTCGCGAAGCGTCTCTAGAAACCGTGTTTCAAGTACAATGACACGGTTTACTGTGAGTTTGCGAATTCAACTTCCCCAAAATGCGCTGTCGGAATCTAATTACTCCCTGTGCCTACATTCACCGTTCTTCGCAGATAAAACAGAAAAGCAATTCAAACGATTCGCTCATCTGCGTACAGGTTATGAAGTATAACGATAATAAAATTTCGGTAGCTAAGGTAGAACAGATTGGTGAATGGAGTGACGTAACTAAGGTGACCTCTTGCGGATCGATACTGTACCGTCTGAATGCCGCCAACTTCGATCTCATACTTTTGTAAGTTCACTTTCGCGTAATTTGAGTTTTATCGCCAACATTTCAGGTTTGTACATAATTGAATTACTCGCTCATAATGTCGTTTAGCAACTTTGTAGTAGCAGCATTAACATACGCAACTATGTTAATAGATGCGTGGAAACTGTATTAATTTTCTCCTAATCCTGTATGGGCATGATCGATATTGTGTAGTTTGTTATTCTAAATTTGCCAGAAGTTTACTAATTCGTGTAAAAATAACCATTAAAACGATTTTTAGGCCATGAATAAAATGTTTTCTGTGGTAACTCCCTAATTTTTGAAGGTCATGGTCGCCTATACAGTAATAATTCAGGATCATTTCTTGAAATTATCTGTTTAAAACAGATGATAAAATCAATATTTTGGATAAAACTGAGGATCAAAAACATATCAGTGATTTTGTATGCAACTTCCAAAGCAACCATAGTTGCATTTAGTTATGTCTGGAAAGTAACCATACAACTAGGGACCAGACCAGACAAAATGGCATTACCATATAAATAGAAGGTTTGTAAAGCTACACATGATTTGAGCGATATATATAAATACAAAAGCAGAAGAAAAACTAGTCAAGTAAAGTCGATTTTGAATCATCGTCTAAAGCATATTAACTGACTGGTTGTAGCGCCAAAACGCGTAGATTACAAATTAGACATAGTAGGCTCTCACAAACTAAATGTTGGAGAAGTATTTACTCGATATATGGTTTGTCAAAGCGATATATATAAGATCCTTTGGAGATTCCTTTGCTTTCCGTAATTGCATTGCACATTCTATTTCTCTTAAATTTTACAAACAAGTGCTAGAATAAACCATTACGGTTACATATTATTACATTATTATTACATATAATACTGACTCTCCATTTCAGAGCTAAAATCAATTTGTTCCATTTATTATTAAAAAGTGTACTAAAACACTCGTATTTCATATGTATTCAATTACTGCAACTCGTAAACTAACGAAATTTCAACTACCATTAAACCTGGTTCCACATATTGGTAATTATACCCAATAATACGAAGAAACAGATAAATCGCGATAATCATGTGAAAATTTATGACAATATGAAACACTCCCCATAAAAGTCGGAGTAAAAGCATTAAAATACTGAAGGTGTTACTAACACTGCATAGGAACAAAATACGGTAACAGATCGTGTGGACACGACTCAATTCACATAGTGTTTAAATTCGATTAATCAATTAGATAACACTTACGTATTAAGTAAATCGTAAATCCTATTTATTCGTTATACATATGTAAATAAAATATAGTCTGATTAAGTTATTAAAACTCATTTTTCAAAATGCAAAATAATTTTGATATAATGCTCTTTTTCTTTGAGATAACTCATATTTAACGATTACTGAGGAAGCCTTATTGATAATAATAAATATATGTGAATACAAAATGTATACAAAAGAGCCATACTGATATATATAATACCGATTTATTCCCAAATATTTGAATTCATTCTAAAGTAATGACGAACAGTTTTATTTATTTATTGTTTTTTAGTTGTGATATGTGCTTTCTTCCGTTCAGTTCAAAAGATGTTGCCACGCATTCTTGACTTTTCTAGAATGTCTTTATTTTGATACTGCCTGTATTATTATAACGAAACAGTGAAAATATGTAATAATAAATCAAATAAGTAAGAAGTTAAAAACGTATATTATTAGTTGTTCACATGTATGCACCAATATATGTGTACGTATTTATAAAAAGTGCAGTACACTCTTGCATCTTCCATCCTTTAGCCTCTCTCGCCTCCTTATTTATTTTCATCCAAGTTACCATTAATCGATATCTTTTTTATTTGAGATGGATGTAGCTGTAGCTTCAGAGCTGTATTGCTTCACAGAATACCATTGCAGATCTTGCTGTATAATGTAGTGTGTGCAACGTGATTCCATAGCTTTGTTACAGCATTACCTCGCCGTAAATAATATTGTGCTGTTAATTATATCCCAGCAGCGAGTGTAAGTCCAACTACAGTACTAATCTGGTAAAACTAAGTTGCTGACTAAATCTTTTATGAAACTAAATCTTCTCATATCCTGGTGTGGTGTTCAGCCAACTCAGCCAATAACGTAGTGAAGTGATCGAATAAGTTAGTATTAGCCAATTAATTCCAACTAAAATATTATATTTAGACGTGGATAGTTACTAAATTACTCGGCAACTTGACAAAATTACTGCCTTTATGTAATGCCGGGTTTATATTAAGTAAATTCATAACAAAATCGTTGAACGAATAAAAATCCGATATAGAAACAGATGAAAGCTTGAACATTGGTATTTCCCTCTAGAAGGTAAAAGATATATACTAAAAGTTCAAACGAAAACTGTAACAATTTTAGTGCATAATAATGCATCCATCATTTCATTATTAATTCCAGATGCAATAATAGTAAAGAATAATATACTTCTTTTGCAACTTATTTGTTCTAAACTACACACATCAACATACTCTAAGGATATAAACTGTAATCTCATGTAGTTGATTTTAATTTGTTTAATATTTTCTTTTTTTGTTTCTGTTTGGTTGCTATGTAACCCATAAACAAATATCTGTCAAAAGTATACTTTAAACAACTGCAATTAATTGTTGAATCTATGAATATATTGAGTGTTAACTTTATTTTGTTACTTCTTTCACCATTTCTTCGTTGTTCCGCAAAAAAATTATACCCATTGATAAGTGTAAGCGTAAATTGTGATAAATAAAACTAAATGAACAAAATAGACGTCGTTAATTGCGTTCTGACGAAATTAATAGGGCAGTTGCAATGCTGGAATTTAGAGACAAGACAAGTTGACGTAACACAATGGCTAACTATAACACAGAGCGTAATTAACCGACTATGATGACGTTACAGGAGTACAGGTAACCTCACAAAACAACATCCCGGAAAATGATGAACCATCACTGCTATTCAGGACCGGTACATTACTCTTCATACTTGCCGAGAAGTATGAAGAGTTTAGTAACTGTTACTGACTTAGGATCGCATTTCTACGCAACGCATAACGTGGTAATCTAACCGTTTAAGATAAACTGACTTTCACTCCAGGCGTCCCATGAGGCTTCAACCATTAATCACGGAAAATCGAAGACATCGCGTAAACTTGGCGCAGGAAGACTTAAACTTATACTTAAGGCCAGATACTGACAAATTGAAGGTCTGGTGTCAGCCTGGTAACACAGCAAGGCTACAGCATGCGCAAGAAGTATATAATAATATAGGTGGAAATTATGCTGTATAAGAAAACTTATCTCGTTTTTCTAAATCAATACCTAAATGCTGAGCAATATACCTATTCAGAATATCACTGAATCGGTTTTTTAACCATTTGGGGAAGCATTGGATCAAAATTTGACCTTCACGCATGATAATGCATGACAACATATATGTAAGCAGATTAGCTCAATAATGTAACTGGTGAAGTTTTGCTGTGGCCAGCTCAATCCTCAGACCTCAATTATTCGATTGAATATGCACCGGATGTGCTTCAGAGAAGAAACTTGCTAGGTATGAATGCTATACAAAATTGAACACAGTGAAATTTTCTTCCAGAAGACTATTTGAAAAATCATATTCTGTCTGTCTTTGGCGATGCACTGCGATTTTAAACTTCAGAGGAGGATTAACTCTTTATTAATTCCTTCATCTTCAAAATTATTACTTCGATATAAAATTCATTTTGAAATTTTGTGTGGAATTTCTGTATGTAATTATGATAGTTATTTAAAATATTACTTTAAGTTAACTGCATCCATTACATTCAACTTTCAGGACACAAAAGTATGTTAAAAGATGCAAACATTAGTCCATGTAAATATGCCAGTTCAATTTTCTTTTTTGTAGTGGTGATTAACAAAATAATTAATGAAAAAGATTTAATCCTGTAAGGAGTATTGTGTGTGTTTGTTTATTTAACTACAGCGTAATTACAACACGTACGTATATTGATAATCATTCTACTGCATCTTTGTATACCTTAGTTATTACTTAACACTCCTTTTAAGTCAATATGAAATAGATAAACTTACTCGAGCGCAAGAAAAAAATTCCTCATAAATCCCTCTTCCCCAGATCTACTTTTAAACTTTAACTCCATGTAAGTCTTCATAATCCTCGCAAAAAGGAACTAAAATTCTTTAGGGAAACGTTCGTACAAAGATTTCAACTAGCTTCCGTTTATACTCCATAAATCCTGAGAATCCTTAACATGTCGACTTTATGCAAACCGTAAATTTTTTACGACGCAATGTACGAATGATTTTGGAGTTATTCTGAAGTAGATAGTCCTCAATAGCTTTAAAATTCGATATTAAACTCGAGTGCAGATTTATCTCCGGTGCATCTGCTGCAACATAGCTTGCAAGTATCGATCGCCTGTCGTGGGATAATGAACATTATTAATAACTTCAGCTAAAAACTATAATTAGATACTTCTATCGTAACTAGATAAATATAACGAAGTTCATACACAGGATTACAATTCATTTGCTTAATAAAGTAATGAAATTATATCTCAACATAACGTAGTAAAGTACCGTATAAAGTTGCTAACTGCTGATAGAGAAATGTATTATTATTGTTTCTTTAGATTCCAGTGTAATGTAATAATTTTCAACGAAGCGATGTTGGCAGCAAGGAAATAAAACCAGTAATTTATTAAGCTACTACCGCCCCCGTTTATTTTGGAATGTTTATTGTAGCGATATATGTCAGGAAACATGAATTAGAGGGCAATAGGTTTTCTTTTTTCCATATAACTTTAAAATTATAACGGGAAACAACAGTAGGTAGTATCTTCCGTCGTTTCTCCCAGGAGATAACTACCAGCCCATAAACGAACGTAATCCAGGTAGCGCGAAAAATACATATAAAACTTAAATGAGAAACAGATGCATCAAAGTATATGTAGGTTCCTCTCATTTTGTGAAAAATGGGTTTTCTAAAACTGGTATTGTAAAAAGCGACGTTATGGCGTGGGTTTTGATAACGGCGAGGTATAAAACAATATAAAAAAATTCGTGTCAGTAAGGGCCAAATAAATACCTCTTTTCCAATCACAGTTGAGAAAATTACAATCATTTGTAATGTTAATAGTTTATACATATGTATCATAACTTCGGCTACCATTGTGTTGTATTATCCATCTCTTCGCGACAACCCATTGGTGTGTTGTGATTACCCAATTCCATTAATACCCTTCCAATCCAAGATTCTGAATGAATCCTAAGATTTGTTTAGATGCTATGACTTTAATCTTCTCTGGCATTACAATCAACTTCCATAGATGCTAAAATCTTGACCGGACTAGTGAAAATTCGACATATGTGTTGATCTATTTTGCCTATCTTTTTCAGGCAGTATCGGCAATGATCAGTTAGAACGCCTGTAAGTGTACTTAACTTTAGCTTACTAAGATCTAGTAGCTCCTTTTCGTATTTAACGGGTAGTTTATTAATTTCTTCGCTTAATTTTGTCCGAGTGTTGATCTCCAGAGAACACACTTTTGTTCACCTTCTATTGTTGCACTTCATTTCTTAGTTTGATTTTAGAAACGCCAAAGAAAAGTTACGGTCCAATGAAATACATATTGGCTCTCTGTTTTACCAATTATTTGTCGCCAGCTGAGTAACATTGTCTTGATATTCCCACACAATTTTGACACAAAGCTATATGAAATCAACGCTTTTAGAGTGGCCTGGCTATCGGATCAGATATAGATGCTTGCTTCTTTCATGCCTTTGCTCAGAATTGTAATTCCCTAAAGCCTTTAAGAGATTGGTATTTGGACCATGAAGTTCAACTCCCATTCGTTTATCCATCTTAGCTCTGCCTGTGTACCAAACCACTGATACATTTTTCAGCAGAACTCAATTCCTAACGGTTTTGAAATAAAGGTCATTCATGAGGCTACGTGACAGACATGCTGCCTGTTGGTTTCTCTAATGATTCTTTCTTTGGAGGTATCCTATAATCTTTCGATGTCCGATTTAAACAGTACGATTTCTTAATCGCTGTACACTAGGAACGGCAGTTCTTTTTATTAGCACCTGTATTGGTGTAGTAAACCCATGGAAATACATTTATGTATGAAATTGAGACAGCAGTAGTTACAATAAACTAGAATAGGCGACATTGCGGCGTTAAGTTGAGACTTTAGCAACAAATGCGAGTAAAATATCACCTAAAAGTCCTGAACCGACATGTGGAAATTCTTATGGCAGCATTAAGAGTTATCAGAAAAATCCTCGAAATTTATTCCGGGAAGAAAGGATAGCCAAAGATCTAAGATAATCTAAGACAATCTAAGATAATTTATCAGCGAAGTTGTGAGAAAAATATCGATTAGACAAAAATATTGTAAGGCTTTCCTGAAGGGACTATCTAACAACAAGATAATTAACTATTAGCTATTATAGTTATACATAAATTCTAAGTTAACACTTTTTCTCGAATTAAAGTTTATTTTAAGACATAATCAAACTAATGACCACTGACAAAGTCTGATATCATCGTTGTTTTATCGGTGCTGCAATATTACAAATTTAGAATTAGTGGAAATAGAAGCAATCTGTATATACCCTAAATAGAACACCAGTACATTGTGTCATTTACTTTGCTGTAACTTTCGTCACTGCTACAGAAAAATATATTTTCGTTAAATAGAACAAACATATTTTTTCACAAAGATTCAATTAGTGTACTAATTTTCGCTCCACAAGCCCACAACAATCAAAATGTCCTCCTATATAAGGTCCTTAATTAAATTATGACCACATGATTGGCAATATCCGTCGAATTGATAACACCACTAACAAGGACTAGTATTTTAAGTGGAGTATCTCTCATAATAACATTACTACAGGGATCATTGCACATATTACCACTGTCTATGTAAGAATATAATACAACTCCTACGGTTTGTTGGAGCACGTTGAAAGCACGAATCCTTTAGATAGAACGTCCAAATTCAATACTAAATAAAATGGTTTCAATTGCGTCTGTAAGCTGCGTACAAGCAATATAAATATTTGAATACACGTATTAACTAACATTAAACAAACCACCACCAAACAGATCACTGTGGACATTACCCATATAATACACCTAGATCCAGAATACACCTATCAAGTATTAAATATAGAGCAACTAGGAATTCTCAATGAGAACTATCGTAAAATATTCCCGTAGTATTTAGCAGGGAAAATGTGTATTCGTAGTGTATTTATAACTGACATGTAGCTACTTATTAGTTTTATTACGTATTAATGCAAGACGTTTTGTATTGCGCCCCAACTACTACCTACTGCAATTTTAACCTAAACTAATATCAGTGGGTAAGTACTTCGTTTTAAGCGTACATTTTTAGCCTTTAGATTTGGTAATCCTTTCGTAGTTTCTTTGGTACTTTATCTATACAGGTCTCATCACGACCATTTACATGCCCATATCTGGTATTCAACCAATCCACATGCCTCTCAAATTAGAAACCTCCAAAGCAATGCTTTTGCTTGTTGATGGACAACTGGTTTTCTTACATTATTTATGATAGAGTTTGAATGCAGAATGATACTTAAACTGATTGAAGTGTGTGATAGATTATCTCGATAACATTTAAACGTAAGGGGAAGCAGTTAACAGAAACTTGATGGATTGCACTCTGGGAATGTGGCAAAAATGTTTCTTCATATTTAAGGACAAGTTAAATGTTTATGAGAGTTAAATGATTATGTTGTTGAAGTTGGTCAGCAAGGCCTCCTAATCTTACACCTCTAGACTACCTACCTCTACCTTGCCACTTGATATTATAACTATAAAAATATAATTGATTTTATAATGTTAGCTTTTTAGTTTGAATATGAAGTCCAACTAAAGAAGGAACCATGTAGAAACCTATTCCATAGAGAGCAGATAATTTTAATTCTGCTTAATTTACAATAATTTTCGGGCAATATATTTAATGCGAAGAAAAAAGAAAACCACTTGGACGTAATGTCAATGTTTGAAATGCTTTATATAAGTAATTGTTTCCAAATATATGTACCTAGATTAGGAATAAATATATACAAAATATATTACGCTAACAGATTTTTCTGCTTAAGAGGAGTAAGGTAGCATCGATATTTAAATATTGAAAAGGAAACTACAGAATTACTGTTGAAACTGAAAATTTTCTAAATATATTTCAAGCCAAATTGGAAGAGTTTCATTGTACGTCTGCTTACAAATCTTAATAAAAAGCGAGAACCAACATGAAAGTAAAAAAAAATATAAAATTTAATCTTAATTGAATATCTAAGGTTAATGAGCGCTGTATCATCTGGGTTATTGTTAAAGCCGCGAGTTGCTACTAATCAGGAATAACTTGTGCTACCCTACAGACATGCAATCAGCCAAGGCTATCTGACAAATCAAGTGCCTTGCAGTTTTCAAAGGGCTCTCACACAGCTCACGTGCAGTGGTTTCGGTTTCAGGTCAACTTTTATTAAAAAGACGGGAAACAATGCGGAGTCCTCTCAGGAGTGCCTACCACTCAAACGTTGTTTTTCATTGTAGAAGATCCCCGCCTGTTTTACTACGTGAATAAAAATGAAACTTTCGCTCAAGTTCGGAAAAATGTTTTGCGGAATAAAAAACGCCGATTTATTAGTAAAAGCCCTAAAAATGATTTGATATAACTTGGGATTAAGAATATAGTTGTTTTGTTTCAGAAACAATCAGTAAATGCATAAAATTTGGGCTTTTATTGAAAGAAGATAAACTATTATATAGTTTATTGCATTGCCTATCTCAACTTGTGTCGAAATAATTATTGCTGTTATGAAATATAATAATAAGATGGTATACGTTCTTCTCTATTTATTAGGTAATAAAGTAAAATCTCGCTGTAACATCGTTGCATGACGCAGCTCAGTTACCGTTACAGGATATCCTTTTATGGGTATAATATAACTCCTTTCCTAGTCAACTATTACGACATATGTATGTATTTCTCTCTGCTCACAATACTTCTTAACTTTTGCTGGATGCACGTAAATAATATGCGGTTTTATTCAATACGTACAACATTATAAAGCAGTACATTAGCAAAACAGAAAACACATTCATACATACATCATAATCGTTTAAAACGAGGAGGAAGATGTATAGATCTCACAATATATTATGGTAAGAGAAGTACTTATATCGATATAGCGTGTAAAAAAGCACATATATATGTACAGTCTGCTCCAAAATTAATGTCGCTTGATGTGATGGAAGATACATTATAACTTCTGTTGCGAAACGAATGCACTAGGTTTGATCGACATTTATTTTAGAGCTGAATTACAATATTGATATTCATCAATCAAAAATTGTGTCGAGTTATAGGGAAGATGATTGCTATTGGATCTTTTAATTGCGGGAGTGACATTAATTTTGGAACAGACTGTACATACATACATGCCTATGGATATTACAGACAGCAATAATTTCTTCATCCTTTTGATTTGAATGAAAATACTTTTTCGTTCATAATTGATGAAGCACTGTCAGAATGGTAAAGATATTCTGAAGTAATTCAAAGTGAACGATATTTAACAGTTCATGTCGCTGAAGGGTACCAAAATTCAAACCATACAATGAAGTATCGGTGAAGCGAAATTGGTCAAATTAATGTTTCCAAGTCGAAAAGGTAGGTATGAAAGCACTTTTGAATTGCAAATTAAT
Organism: Holotrichia oblita; assembly: GCA_023690525.1. Classification (NCBI taxonomy): domain Eukaryota; kingdom Metazoa; phylum Arthropoda; class Insecta; order Coleoptera; family Scarabaeidae; genus Holotrichia; species Holotrichia oblita. The sequence continues at coordinate 161,669,406 of CM043016.1, forward strand.
ATGCAATTCTGCCGTGTTAAGTTAAATGCAAAATTGCATGCGTACATTGCTGGCATGTGTATCGAATTTGCCAGGTCTATTTATGATTTAATTTAAAAATGCGTCAAAATATTTCGAAGTTCTTCACTCATCTCTTGGTGCAGAAGTAGAACACTAAACACTTTAACTAAGTTAAGTTTTATTATCGCCTTGATAATGACAGCATTGCTATTGAAACGCGTCGGTGTTTTAGTTAAAACTTTTTGGTGTTTAGTGGGTTAAAGTGTTTAGTGGTCAAAATATTTTGGGTTATTCATATATCAAAATTTCATTTCAACCCGCCATGGTTTGCTAGACGCATATCTGTACTTGAATCTATTCAATTTAGTCTAACACAATATCATCAAAAGTGACAGAAAGTTCGCCTCTATTATCTTATACAGTATGTGCAAATAAATGAAACGATAACTCAACCTACAATGTCTGAATATGGAGTCCCACAAGGGACAATGATGGAACTCCTATTGTTCTCTATTTACCTATATAAATAGCCTATATGAAATTAAAGATATGACATCACATGTAATTAGCTATGCAGATGATCCTGTTATTTCGACAGCGGATACATGGATAGACCTCAAGAATCAAGTCGAAAGAGACTTTGGAGAAATAACACAGTACTTTTGATTATAATATGTTGACCATAAATTTCCACAAAACATTTTACATGCCTTTTACATCATATGCACATAAATTACCCTGAAATATTGGAAACGGATATAATTAAATAATTAGGTATTAGTAGTACAGTAGTCAAACAAATATAGAATCACTTTTTTATTATGATTTTACTGTAATATAATAATAAGTATCGGTTTTAGTTTAATTTTTGTCAAATAAATGCAAGCTGATCTTTATGACATTTACACATACAGGTCGACCAGAATCCCGTGGCAATTACGCTTAAGTCAGAGAGGTTGGGTAAAAGTATGACGTTGCAGCACTCAGATGTGTTTGGCGCGCTGATGTCACAGGCGGATGTAATGGCTCATGCGTTGAGGGTATATAAACCGAGAGCCCTCATTTACTTGTTATCTCGTTATCTTGTTACATTAACAATAGATCACTGCCACGGCATTCTGCTCGACCTGTAATAACTATCTTGCAAGTATGTACTCATAGGGAATACATTTGTCGAAACTTTCATTTAATCCAATATTTCTTTTCGATCCCTAAAGAACAATCTGGTATATGTTAACTTCATTTGCAGTTTATGTATTATTAAACGAATTGTTTATTCATATTACATTTGATTTACCACGCATAATTTGTTCAGAATGCACTAGTGTCCTTCCTTCAATCAACTTGGCCGATTTCATTTCCTCACTAACACAATATCACCTAACGTGATCGCTTCGAAAGTCTTACAATATTAAAATTCTTATTTAAAGTAATTTTTTGGTTAGGAAATGCTGCAAACAGAAACTACCGATTGTTTTTCGTTTCCAAGTTATTAGAATTATTGTTTTTTCTTAAATAATTTTTAAAACGAGGTTTACAGCGATGTGTAACATACTTCTATAATTTTTACTGGCAAGGATATTTATAAGAAAGTAAATTCATACTTAATATAAAATTCGTTCAATATGTAACTTAACTAAGCCGAGCACCTAATACTTCTAACATGCACCTAAAAATGTGACAAGTCACGAGGCAATTTTAATGAGAGGCCAATATTAAATAATGGATCAGTCTAATGATCTTGCGAGGTTCAACGACTTTATCCTACCAACCAGTATTTATAAGATACCACTACGAACAAAATATTTCATTTTGATGTAAAGGTGGTCGTCATATTGCCTTTTTGAGTAAACCTGAAGATTCATTACTATTTGTATACTACGAACTTACATACAATACACCGAGTCCATAGCTAAGTGTTCATCGAGGTTGGTTAAATTAGCAGATTGGTGATATTTTTTATTTTGATGGTGAAAACAAACGAAGCAATTGAACATTCCGTTTCCGAGATATTGAAAAAAGTATAATTTTTAAATAAGACCCTACATTACTATTGCATTTTGTAGCACGAAACGGAAGTAAACATGTTAACTTATTACTATTGATATTATTATACAAGCAAAAAGTATTGCTTATTCAATACTAAACGTTCTGGAAATTTATTTTGATAATGTTGTAATGCTTCTACTGATTTTTATAAATTACACTCCCTGCAGCACAAGCAGCAGTACACATGTTTTTTATTTGCTTGTGTTTTGGTTTGCAATAGTAATGTAATAAATTTTTGTTCAAAATATTATTTCATTTGTAGTAATATCTAAAAATATACGGGTGTCCTATTAAAAAAAAATATTTTTGTAAATATCTCGAAAACGGAATGTTCAATAGTTTCTTTATTTCACCATCTCAATGAAAATAAAAAATATCACTAATTTTCTAGCGTAACTAACTTCGTAGCGCCAATAATAATAAAATTAGCTATGGTGAATCATTAACCTTCATAAAACAAATAATAGCCTCATTCAGCAGAAATCAACAGTTGAGGCCCTTACATAGTACTCTGCTAAAATTGGTCGAAATTTAAATTTTGAGCAATCATAGTAGAGTGCTTTGTAACCACTCTGAATTGTTGGTTTCTCCAGAATGGCATGTAAACAAATAAATTTATCATTTGGTTTAAAAATCGGTATTAAGTAAGAGCTACTCGTATTTACTTACAAAATAATAGAATACTGCTGTATAAGCTTTCTCTCTTTTAAAGAAGATACATCATATCCTCATTTTCTCCGAAAAAGAGAGATCTGCGTACAAATAAACCCAAATAAATAAATAAACCCCAACCGTGTACATTACTACACCACATAGGCTATCACACAATTTTTGTGTAGAATTATATAATAAATGAAAATTTATTTTGTTAACAATATAATTGTCATATGCTTTAATTAGTGTATAAAAATGAATAGTCATCACATAGTAAGTTATCATTAGAGCAAACTTGATACTACAAACATGTAGATGGAGAAAAATTTCAGTAGAATATAGAAGCAGATCTCCAATAATCCCTGTTTTGAAACCGCGAAATTGGCACCGACTTCTAAACCGTATAATACCAGTTACTCGCTAATGATTAGTATGGTCGTCGACGGTTGTACACCACGTTATTCTGACGAATTTCCGTAAGCGTATAATGCAATCGCTCGAGATGAAATAATTGCTGAAATTTATCACAATCACAATGGGCTATTATGACAATCGAGGCGCAGAAGTACGTGGAAACGATAATTGGAAACCAGGAGTTCTACTTTTTGGCGAATAAAATTTGTAGAATTGATCTTGAGAGTTACGTTTTCTATGCTCGCGTAATACCGAGGGCAGATATTTTCCTTGTTCGCAGACGTTCTACTACAGAAATTGCAGTGGATTTACTTTGAATTATTCAAATAACCCAATTTACATCGTTATGCATACAGTAAAGTTATCGTGTTAGTTTTAAATGATAGAATATACATATATACTGAATAAAAGAACCTCTTGAACAGAGTACTATTTACTAACGACCTTATTATACCTTCATTTGATAGGTAACAATTTTGCTGTGTGAATATTTCAGATGAATTCTAATAAAACCAGCGAAAATGTTTAGTGTTTCCTCTTATTCCGTGGTTACCTGAACATTTCCAACTTTTTGTAACACTCTCATTTAAAATGGTTTTGTATAGGGTGATTTAAATGAAGCGCAACATCTAAATATTTTTGGTATCGCATATATTCAACAAAAGTTTTCTAGTGTTAAGAAAACTATAGGTAAAATATCTTTCTAGACTGAATGTTGCTCTTGTTGTTATGGAAATTGCATCTCGCGCCGTGAACGAAGAATTTTATATGGTAGCAAGAAATGTTTAAATTGTGATTTAAAAAGTTATTGTATCAATCAAACACATTAAAAAAAAAAAAAACTGTTCTCATTTAAAAACCGGGTCGATGGCCGCAGTGGTTAGGCGGCTGACTATTGTTGTGAGAGGACGATAGGTGCCGGGGTTCAATTCTCTGGAGGGACGGTGACATTTTATCAGAGAGTTTAATCCCGGATCGACTTGCCATTCGCTGTTGGGAGCAAAGTGATTAACAGCGCGGCATCATAAAAGGCGATATGATGCTGTCACAAAGCCATTTGAACACAACTTACACACACTAAACTACACCACAAGAGTTGCAGTGATAGCCAGACAAGTAATACAGCTTACGGACTCACTGCAACTAAGCACTCCACCACACATTAAAAAAAATAGTACTGTCTGGATTTAATTTTTGTGTTAACGTATACTATCTCTGTTTGGATAGTAGTGGTACTTGATGCAGCGTGTGTGCAATATGCTTGTCTATGGTACTTGATGCAGCGTGTGCAATATGCTTGTCTGAGATTTATACCTGAGTGGGCTAAATGGCTGAATATGAAGTTTAGGGGCTAACTTTCTTTCTACCCTGTTCTGTTTCAAAATAATTTTCTTCAAGAAACCTAGTTACTTGCACTGAAAGCTGCAGTGTTCGCTTCGATGTTCACACCTTAAATATCAGGACCAAGGGTCTTTGACGCGCCAGTCTATCACGCGCGATACAACCTCTGCATTTTTTCGCTTTGCGGCTGGCAACTCCTCTGTCTTCGTTTCTCTTTTTTCTTTTCTACGTACGATTTCTCTTTCTACGTACAATTTGTTTGCACGTATAAAAAAAATAGATACGAATTTAGGTTAAATTTGCTTTAGTTTTAGTTTCAATATTATTTTTAATTTTCTTTTGGGTTCGAGAATAAAAGCAGCTCGTTGTTTTCCACGGAGCTGTTAGCGAATCCTTTTGATGGCATTATTGGTAATATTTTAAATGTTTTAGATATCTCTATTCACAAGTTGTAATGAAATGTATGTCTTGTCGCCAATAAACAGCTATCATTATTAGGTATTATTATTATTATTCCACTTATTTTTTTCAAATGGGACACACCTTTTATATATGTTTTACATTTTTAAATCTTCCCGAGGTCTTAAAGTGCTTTATGTATGCAATTATGTTTCTAACTACCACCCACCACAAGACAACAACAAAAAATTCTCTTGAGATATTTCCTCTTTTCTTGTAAATTTTACTAAACGAATGTAGCTGGAGATACATATTTTATAGGGGTAATATCAAAGTAGAAGCTTGATTTTTGTAGATTTTTTAACAAGATATGGGCCAAATTTAAGTAAAAGGCTCTTGAAATTTGTAGAATTGATAATCTAAGGTGTCATATTTTGCTCTGACAAAATATTTGTCAGTGAATTTTATTGCCGTGTATGCCAGTGAATTTTTTTACACCAAGTTGCATACATATCTAGATATCAGACTCCAATATTTTCGGAAATAATTTTGATAATTGCCAATTAATTTTATTACAAACATGGTAGACAATTCGCAGGCATTTCAAATATTGGTTGTTTCAGGATAAACGACGGTCGGGTATCTTTTAACATATGTAACTAAATGAACCTATCTGTATAATATTAATTAAAATTAAAAAATTATAATATAATTAATCAAATTTTCTTCGATTTATTGAAACAACCAGACGAAGCTGTGCGTGAATGGTATGTTAAAATAAAACATGTTGTAGAATGTGATCTTGGCAACTACTTAAGAGAGCATGTTAGATTTATCTTTGAAATGTGCTCCGTAGACATTTTAGATCGTTAGTTTGAAGTGCAAATTGACATGTCCATAGAAAATTTATTAGAAATTGTATACAATAAAGAAGTTCTTAATAAGGACTGTAAAAACTGTTAGTAGATAGAGATATTATCAATTAAAGTTTTGTTACAGTTGTTTATTAAGATTTTGTTTGTTATTTTTGATACACAGCGCTACCTGGGGGTAATCTTGCAGTGTAATGTAATCCAAGCAGTGTGAATGTGTTTCTAAATGAAATAACTAATTTAAGCTTAACAGAATTATAAGCGAATTATAAATCAATATTTAAAGATGAATTGTGTATTCATATCGCAAACATATCGCAATATTTAATAGGGCGAGCTGCGCTTATCACCTCCTACTTTTAAAGACGAAGTTAATGGAATAAGTGAGATAAAAAGCTGTCATTTGAGAAGTAGATAATAGGGTAACATCATTATTAGCCGGTGATGGAACCTTATAATAAAGACATCAAATTATGTGCAAATGATAAAGTTACAATTAAAAAATATTTTTTAAATGCAAATCACCTGTTGCCGAGGACAGAAGATATTTTTTCAATAATACAAGGCGAACATACTTTCAGTAGGGAACTCGAGAATTGTTAGCACCATACGGTATTTATAAAGTAAACCGCTTACTGTTTCGAACAAAAGCTTACCTGTTATATTTTCCAAAGAATTATTAAAAAAATTCACCGGGCATGAACAGTTACTGCTGATTTATTAGACGATATTGTAACAACTCGGAAAATACAACAAGAACATTAAAAAAATGACAGAGTACTTGACATGTTAGGAAAAATAATGTTCCCGATTGAACTTATACAAATGTGATTTATTTAAAGTAAACGTAGTCAAATTAAATTACTATTCTTAAACACTTCCATGATTTAATTGTGAAAAATATTAAAATTATCGTTTAATATTAAACAACGTGAGGAAACCTCAGTGGAAACTTTATCGGTATTTTATAGATTATAAATTTTAATTACAAAGTCATCACAAACTTTTACTAGGAATGTTCAACAAGAATTGGAACTTGTCAACAGTGATTATGGATTGTCTTCAACGATGGCCATCGTGTTTATATAGTTTCAATTATCATATTAAATGTATAAATGCGTATGAAAAATATACCAGCTGATGCTTTATCCTACAGACTACCATCAATATCAAAAAGCAATCAAAATCAAGATAATTAGATTACATTTATTTTTCAGAAGATATTATTGCAGTCGATTTGGTGCATTCGGAAGTCAGAAGATATTCAAGTTTGGGAAAAGATTATAATTAAATATAATATGGTTCTCAGGCTTTATGTTGATACAGTGATTACAGCAGATACATTCTTCATAGGCAGCGTACTGGAACCACTATTGAAAAGGCCATCAGTTTAGCACATTTGAAGTAGAGTTTTACTTCTCACTAAACATTTAATATGTAAATTTATTACAGTACGCAAATACATACTACAGAAATAGTAACTATGTTGTTTAAGTAGATTGCCTCTCAAGTATTTATTCTTACGCTTCTAAGACGCACTTAAATCGGCGCAACTGTGCAGCTAGAGGGCAAAGCTTCTCCGACATTCAATTATAAATTCACATGCATAAGCTTTCCGACTACGTTGTAACACAATTTGTGTAATCAAATAAGCTCAGTAATGGAATTTACATTGTCCCCGCAACAGCCAAACATTAGGTCTATGCTTGTTTGTATATGTAAAGCGGTTAATAACACCCAGTGCCATTGGACTTTCGATACGTTGTGTTGGCGTATCTGATGTGCCTTACTGCAAACATTTACATTACTGAAGGGGAAATACTTGAAGCGCTCCACGAAAAGAGAATAAAGTTTGTTTTATACATTTTACGAAATACAGCATTATAGTAACTAGATAAGAGATACACTTTTATTATAATGCGCAAAAATGGACATCAGTCAGCAAATATATTGGTTAACACGTTAATCAACTTCACATAGGTGTACAATGTAGATTAAAGTTGAATATTAGCTCACAACGTAGTTACATACATACATATATGATGGTATGCATAAGACATTTTAGTTTGATAACAATTTAGTTTGATGAAAATAATATAAATTTATTTTAATGTTTAAATTGGAAAAGCAAATCATGAGTGCGCATCATCAAACTTTGCAACCTTAACGCAAGACTATCTACACATGTTATATACTTTAATTAGAAGGACGAACTAGAAATTGTATAAAGATATACGAGATTATAATATGAAACATATTTTGTTTCAACAGTATTATGACACGTTAAACGACAATTTATCTTATTTAATGAATGTTGCTGCAATGCCACGAATACCAAGTTAACGCTATATAGTGTATAATATTTTCACTTGGTTATTAATAGGTCACCTAGAGCACACCCAAAAGACACGTAATAAAAATCGATTTCAGATATTAAATACGTAGAACAAAATGCGTAAACTAAAACTGTAACTATACAGTTTACTGCTTGTTATTGATATTTAATCAAAATTTAACATGTTTCTAATGAATGCACAAACATTAAGGAGGAGTAGTACCAGAATGAAACTGTACATTTCTTCATTTAACAATGTGGCATACATTTACCCTTCTCTCAGCTATTTTATTTAGAATAAACCTAACAGTTACTTTATTGAAACACCAATGGGATGACTTAAACAGCACATATATATAACCTGAATATTCACAATATCATTACAGTGGCTGGTACGCGATTATCTCTGAGAGCTAGTCGTACTACGTAACCAGTCCATATACCTAAAGTTGCTTCGTATACTAGAATGGGGTAAATAGAATAATCGTATATTGTGAGTTCTCATACAAGTAATCATAATAAGAGTACTTTAGAATGCGAATCACTACATCATACATTGTTTAACGAACAGAAACCTAAGGAATTATATGTTATGTAGAGTACTAATATAAAAAGTAAAAATAATATGCACTTCTGGGTATCTACGATATCTAACTGCAACTTTCACATACATAAACTTACATATAACTTATAATTCTAACTACGTTCACGATTAGTTCTGGATAAGAACAATTTTGTGGCTAGTATTTTTTGTAATGTGCCTAAGTCATGAAGTTCTAATGAGCTTGAGGGCTGTCAAGGGTATGATAGCATATCTCGTAAATAAAACCCATTTTGTTAAAATTACTTTTTAAATCAATTAACAGATGTTTGGAAGAGTTCCAATCTTACTTGCAACCAGTAACACTGCGTATGCTTCACTGTTCTATTCTTGATCATTTACTAAATCCTAACTTTTTTGTATGCAGATGGCTGATCTACTTTGATATCTGCTCTAAATTTCTTCAAATTAGAGCACAACATTCAAACAGTTCTTTCTGGTTTCACTTGAAAGAATTGTCTTCTCCAAGTCTTCTGTTTAAATACAGGCTTGGGTACTATCATATTGGAGCATCCACATTCGATGTTTCTTGATCCAATAATGTATGAAAATCTTCACCTGAGAGAGCGCTGTACTAGTTTAACTAAGGAAGTACATATATCGTTTGTGTTATTTAAAATATGTATATTTTGAATGCTGTTTACATAATGACACTGTAATATATGAGGATTGTTCTCACCAGTTCTGACCAGTACATATCGCTAACATGGATACTATGGAGTCATGGCGCACCTTCTTTAAAAAATTTCGCATCTTACCACTAGTTGGCATTTCTATTTTGGAAACGCTTCGTTATGTACAATAAAAAAAAACTAAAAGTTGATTTTAACAGCTTACTTATATGAGAAATTGTGATAATATCATGCACTGCATAAGAATGATCATATATTTTCTACAAATAGATTAGGGAAGTGTAGAATAGTATTACGAATATCAGGTTTTTTTTTCAACAAACGAAACATTTGAATAAACTTGGTTTATAGCTTATCCATCTGTTACATATATAACAACAATACTCTAATATTAATCCATAACTAAATCGTACCCTCCCCCCTCTCCCCTCCTCGTGTGGTTCATTATTTATATTCAAAAGTCTGCTATCTTGCCTTTGAAATTACAGTGGAAAATTAAGAGTGCCTTACATTGAGATAAACCGTTGCATTGTGACGAAACGTTTTTAAGCTTTGAGGTTTTTACACTAAAAGGAAAACAGTATATTTTTACGGGAATAGAGATATTTTATTTTAATACAATCTTAGATAAGAATATATTTCTTAAAGATTTCGGTTCTTCAAGCCTAATATACAATATTTCATGTTACTTCTGTTTTTACTTAAATAAGAACGTGACACAAGAATATTTGACTTCGAAAGTACGTATTTTTAATTTCAGATTCGTTAATTTCTTTGTTCAATAGAAATTAAAGATATAAACTAATTATTCACTCCAATTTACAAAATAACAGATTTCAGATATCTTATAGATATAGTTTTGATACTGTTTAAGAAGAAGAAAATCGTTACCGCTACAGACCTCTAGTTTATCTATTTCAAACTAATGAATACAACATATATATGACGTTCGAAGACCATACATTTTCTTTCAAATGAGTGAAATATGAAATTTCAAACATTAACAAATAGATGGTCTTCCCTCTCCTTATTATGACATAATATATGAAGAGATGTCACGGAAGGAAATTATTTGGTATTAAATGAGCTTTCAACTGATGATACCAACGTTATAGTTCATTCTGCAATTTTGTGAAATAACAGGTACTTTAGGTTCGAACATAGTCCCCTAGCGGTAAAATCTGAAACTTGAAATTAATTTTCAGCAATATCTCTTGATCACTTTTGCTGTCAAAACTTTTCTCGCAAAATCCAAGACAAATAATTGCCGAGATACGCTTATTTCTCTTAGTAGTCCACCCAAAATGCAAAAACATTTAATGTAAAGCAATTTCTTCAACAGAAGCGTATGTTTTTCTCAGTTTTGTTCTTAGTACTGCTACTGTTTTCGATAGCGATACCTTTATAACTTCAGTACGAGTTTATTGGTGTTTGGTTTCCTATGTCAGTTTGGTGGCAGCGCCGGTTAAGTACACTGAATATTTTTTTCTCATCCCTACATAATTTTGTTCCTACAATTTTTAATGCACTAATTTTGCATACAAGTTTCAACTTATTAAAACTACAGTAGTTTCACAATGGACAAGTTATTAGGCGGTTAACAGTTATTAGGGAGCTTTTACAAACCAAGGAAAGAAAAAGATAGTTACGTTATTTATATACAGCTAGTTAGAATTGTAATACAAATTCTTGTAAGGTGAAATATCAGCACATGTGCATTTAGCATATATTTAGTATTCGGTGCTTTCGCACATTACTTCACAAAACTCTCTAATGCGACGGGTAGCAATAATCCGCCATTGAACATTACAAATTCGCCAACTTTAAGGGGTTGATTGTAGGAAACTATTTCGAATCCTGGCCACAACTATACACCGTGGTGTGACTTGATATAAAAAAGGTTATCGGATTTTGGGCTGGTATATATCGCAATACAGTAGGTAACTATATAATTTAATGATACACCATAATTGAAACAACACAGCAACTCATAAAAGCAAAATTATAAGATAATACAGTCAGAAATATTAAA
>CM043016.1:161681234-161705306 GCA_023690525.1 Holotrichia oblita
GAGGACAGCATAAAACTGGTAGTAGTTGTGTAACGTAATTGAAGTGAATTTAATAGTATCCTGATTTTATACAATTATTTTTTGAAAAATATCGTATCCTGCGTATTCCATCGTTATCATATTCGTGTATACGTTTTATTTTCTACCTAACAGTAGACGCATGATTGCTATTTTAACAATTTAGGAATTTAGATTATTAGTCGCAAGAGTGAAAACAAACAAAAGGAGTAGTCTTATTATTATCAAATTTCTATATTCATTCAAGTTTATATTTGTCATTCTTTTCGCAAAAGGCACAGAAGTGAAACCCCTTCAAATATAATATTCCACATACATATGTTTACTGATCCTATAATAACTGCTAACCTAGATATTATTGTCTTAATAAAGCGCCATCCCCTATTAAAAGTAAATATTTCTTTACACGCAGAGTGAAGATTTGAGATGCCTTAGACACTCACATGGTATATGTGTGGTGGGGTAATGCCTCGTTACTATCCTGATCCCTATTAAGCTGCTTAGTACACTACCTTATGTTATTTCAGATTTAGTCATCGATTTATTTTTAATCTAGGGAAAAATTTATGTAGTTAATATTAAAGTAAAATATGTACATATATATAGAGTGTTTCCAGTTAATAAAAAACCATAGGTAGATCTATGTATGTATATCATACACGTTTCACAACTAGCTTCGATATACCGCATATCTCACGTACTTAATTGTGCAAAAGTCAGATCATAATTTTGCTTAAACTACATCACTGAAGTCTGCATACAATTTTAGAAACAACGAGCATTACAAAATGTCCAGCCAGATTAACTTCGGGCGTTTACTAATATTCCGACAGCGTATGGAGGTCAAAGGTGAAGAGCGATGCGATGGTAGGACACCACTGTCCGTGTGTGAACTAGAACAGATTCCCGGGAAATTGTATAATATTGATAAATAAGCATGATAACAACTACCGTTCCTGGCATTGACGGGGTTATGCACTTCCATCGCCCATTATCAACTCTTAATGCGAGACTCTACAGAATTATGTTTATCGAACCATCATGATTTTAAATTGCTGAATAAAATGTGAAACGTTAAAAACCGACGAAGTACATTAAAAAAGTAAATCCAGACTAATACCTACAAATCTGGAGATTTTGATGTTTTCAACATCGTGTAATTTTTGATAACATTTTTTTATTGTTATCTTTAACCACAATTGTATAGAATGTGTATACAGGTCTTGGAAACATAGTATTATTTTGGTACAACAAGATTTCTACACTATTATTTGCTAAAACTAGAGACAACATAGAGCTATGTATATCTAACATTAGGGAAAAAAATGTGTGCAATTTCACATATAGACCTTACTCATAGTATTCATAGTAAATTATTGGTATCCGCAAATTTATCCGTATGTTTTCTAATATTCATAGATTGTTGTACATACATAGCGTAATTGTTACACTAACCGTAAAACAGCGCGTTGATTAGTTAGCTCTTTAAAGCAACCCGTTTATTGTTCTTAAAGTTGTCAATGACCGTTACATGATAAACAAGAAAGAAAAATAGTAGTGCATAATGATGATGATAATATAAGTATTAAGGACCATAACTTTGTTTGCTGTTTGTACTGGCAATAATTATGTTCTATATCATTACACACATGATCACGAACATGGAATAGAGCAACTCCCCCAAAAAATTTAAGATTAACAAAAGCAAAGGCATGAATACAAATGACAATGGATAATAACTAAAGGGGACAACGTCAGTATAATTAGAATAGTCTCTCGTACGTCGGAGTTATCCGAAGAAGGATATATGAGTTCTGTCTGCTTGATGAGTACGCGACACACTCCGACGATGTATTGATCCAACCTCTATCCTCGTAGGATACAATTTTGTTGAAAACACTTGTAAGCAACGTCAAGATACAGCGTTATTGTGTGCAAGTATAGATGTACACTTCGTAGAATATGTGTAAATGATAAGAATTTCCAAGTATTATATCACATCCTGGAATTGTGCTCAGTTTCAATGGAACAAGGGTAGTGTCGAAGACAGCAGTCGAAGATTTCAAGTGTTTTTTTATTGTAGCTCGAGTTGAAGTGAGAGCTGATAGAATAACCTTCAGAGTTATTACACCCCGAAGATATAATGAAATTACGGCTTCAAATTTCAACTTTTCCTGTGCTTTTTTAAAATTAATTTCGTCTCATTAAAACAAGTGCGCGATTAATTCTAGTAAACGTAATTACACGGTGAGGATCTTAAATAGATTCAATGTTTCGATTATTCCATAAGAATACGCAAAGAAAAAATTCCAAAGGAAATTAGAACAATTGACGTAATATTACTTACAAATCAAGAGGATTTCATACAAAATGAAATAGAGGCACTATATCAAACGTAATACTACAAAGGGGAAAGCGAAACCTGAACATAAACAGGAAATGCTAAAGCGATATAACTAGTATTATTAAGAGAAATATTGTGATGTAATAATGAAGCAACATCACAGAGCATCATAATTAGAGTGCATCCAAAATATCTACAACAGGACAGCGTTTAAATTAAGCAAACCTAATTCAACAAACCACTTCAAATTTATTTGAACGGAGTTTTTCCTATACATATTATTATAGGGCAAAGGTTGTATGGGAAAGAATATTTTTATATTCAGATTGACTTAATACTTGGTATAAGTGCTCTTTTACACAATTAATAAAACATATTTTTCAGCATTTTTTTAAAAGTCAATTCTTTAAGAGGGTGACAAAGTTTGTATGAGAAAAAGGACCTCTTACGTCTACATGCCTACGCCCAGCTCAATGGTTCGCATAGGTATCAATTTTGAAATCTGCCGGTCCAAAAACAACAAACTTCGAAATGGCGGTCGCTTATTCATTCATTAAAATTTGATTAGATAATTAAGATTGAAGATCTCAAGGTCACGTGGATATTGATTTTGTAAATGATCGTCTCAAACCCAAAAAAGTTATTATTGTGTTTGGAGGTTTTAGGGTCCGATAGATATCGATTTTAAAAGCGATCGAAAAACAAAGCAGTTCAAAATAGCGACCTCTTATATCAAATTTGATTGCTAAATTTAGTTCGGAGAACTCAAATTTCCCTAAATGTCGATTTTGGAACCAAACGATTCAAAAACAAATCAGTTCAAAATGGCGGTTAATTTATTACATTTCTCTCCCCGGTTTACATATGTACGTACTACAAGCATTTGGCACGTCTCAATGCGGACTATATTTTATATATTCTGAGCGTAAGTCAATTTATTCGTGAATGATTCTTATAAAGATCAGAATGATAAGATTCACGAAATATTGGACTACATATTTCTCATGATTTTAACTCACGATGGATTTGAAAGTAGTTGAGTGTAGTTCTGAATAATAAGCTAACATTCGACCCACAAGCCAAATATGGTGTTGTTGGAGGAAGCGAGGTCATGAATCCTATTGAAGATTTTACCCAACATACTAGAAGGTAATTTGAGTCGTTTACTCAAATCCAGCTTGATGAGTAAAAATATAAGTAAGCGGATTATGATCTGACACAGTTTTTATTAGGGCGAGATTTCTATGCTTACGCTAAAAGATTTAAGATAACGGGAGACGATTTCTGCGCATATTAACCAGAGCATACTGTGTGACTAAAACCAACGCAGTTAATCTTATGATGGATTTCGAAAAGACCTCGAAGAAAATACACATTAATAATCACAGCAGCGAGTAGGCATAAGTCGAAACGAGAACTGAATGGATTGAAAAGAGAATTGAAAGACGCAATCTAAAAGATTAGAAATTGTGAAGTAGGAAAAGGATAAAGATGATAGTGCTATTGGAAGACACGGTATGAGGGCTGTAAACAGTGCTTGCACACAACACAGAAGTCCTGCACAATCATTATATGCGAAACACACAAGCATACCATATAATGTACATACAGAATTTAGCTTCACAAGAAACTCAATTTGTCAATAGTAATGCAACTATTTGATGGCAATATCTGAATACTTAATTATTTGAATATTCGATTATTTGAATATTCTAGTAATTTACTTCGAACTTGTTCGATTTTCGAGTATGTGAATATTTGAATATTCGAATTTCTAGACGTTAACTAATCTCGCTCTTTAGCCTGTACAATAAAAACTAATATACGAATAGGTAGCCGATTGTACTAGCAATTTTACGAATAAGGAAAATAGAGATGATAACAAATGTTACACACAGCGCCGTAGCTGATAAGCGTGTAGTGCGTGATTTTCACGCAGGCGCCTTCATTTGGGGGCGCATTTATGCATAGAAAAAACAATTACAATAAATACGTTACGCACGCGAAGGCAGGTACGCGTTACGTGAAAATTTTTTGCTTGAAATTTCAAATACTTTAGTTAGTACTTTTAGTTTAGAATTTTAAAAAATCTTCAAAAAGTATTAAGAGAGTGGTTAGTTTACTCCGACAAAGCCAATATAATTTTTTGCTTTTGTTATAAATTGTTTTGCTCTTCTGATATAGCTCTTACCAGTAAAAATGGATACAGTGATTGGATCCACTCTTCAATTAATTTAAAACGTCATGCAACATCTACTTCTCATTTAAAATCTTATTCAAATTGGTTTGATTTGCGCCGCCGTTTAAAATTAAATTTGACAATTGACTCCGAACAGCAAAAATTATTTAATTTAGAAAAAAACGATGGCTTGCGATTATTGAAAGGCAATTGTTTATTAGTCGGCGACACAATGTTTA
This sequence comes from Holotrichia oblita, assembly GCA_023690525.1. Classification (NCBI taxonomy): domain Eukaryota; kingdom Metazoa; phylum Arthropoda; class Insecta; order Coleoptera; family Scarabaeidae; genus Holotrichia; species Holotrichia oblita. The sequence goes on from CM043016.1 coordinate 161,686,015, forward strand.
GCGTTTCGGGGTTATTCTAGCAAGTTATATGAATGCAATAACGGTAATTTTCTGAAAGCAGTGGAAATGATTGGTCAGTTTGATCCGGTAATAAGAGAACACTTAACAAATGTAAAAAAATCTCTTCCCTGATTTTCAAAATGAAATTATTAATCTACTAGGTGATGCTGTTACAAAAAATATATTAAATGAACTTGACAATGCTAAATATTATTCAATTATTATGGATAGTACTCCTGGTCGAAGTCATACAGAGCAGTTAACTTTTATTGTAAGGTTCCTTGATTGCTCAAAGAGTGTGGACAATATAAGACAAAGGTTTTTAGATTTTTTTCCTTCGACAACAACAACAGGTAAAGGAATTTTCGTATATTTGACTGATACTATCCTACCTAAATTTAATTTAAATATTAAGGATATGCGTGGCCAAGGATACAACAATAACTCTAATATGCGTGGCGCAAATGCCGGGATACAGAACCGTATTATTGCCGTTAATCCTAGAGCTACGTTCGTTCCTTCTGCTACTCATATATACTTTAAAGTTAGTAGTAAGCGGTGCTGCAAAATCAGTCAATGAAGGTTTAACGTTCTTTAATATACATATGTGTATTTGTTTTCTTCATCTGTGTATAGTTGGAATATACAAAAATCAAATGTCAGTTCTCTTAATATTTAACCTGCATCAGGAACTCGTTGGATAAGTAGAATAAAAGCTATCAGACCTCTCTTTTTACAACTACCCGAAGTATATGATAGTCTAATGGAATTATCTACAGATCAGTCCAGGGATACTAATATCAGACACACTGCTGATTCTTTGGCTCCAAAAATTAAATCTTTTAAATTTGTTTGTTCCTTAACAATATATTTTGGAAAAGATAAACGTTGTCAGTAAACTCATTCAGAACACGTCTACGACAATAAAAGAGTGTCTCAAAATTTAATACAATTTGTTACCACTCAGAGAACAGATGAAAATTTTGATATTTTAGGCAAAAACTATTAGCAATGAAATTGATGAAGACATCGATTTCCCACGCGTTTGTACAAATAGAATAAGAAGGAAAAAACGTCTTTTTGTATATGCGCCGACAGATTAACCAGTGGTAAACCCTAAAGATCATTTTAAATATTTTTTTATTTTGCTATTCTTGATTGCACAAAAAATTCTATCGAACAGCGATTTAACCAGATGAAAGAGCATGCTATTGTTTTTAATTTTTTACTAGATATTAGAAATATTGATCAAGACAGTTAAAAAAGCTGTTTCGATTCAGACATATATTTAACGGACGAAAACGACAAAGACATTAGCGGTGCAAAGCTGTTCGAAGAAATAAATACTTTTAAATCACTGGTAAGTGAGAACACAACGTCTATGGAAATTCTAAATAATTTTGTAGCAAATAATTTATATTCTTTTTCGAACTTATGTATATGTAGCTCTCAAAATTCTTGTTACTCTCCTTGTATCTATCGCTACTGGAAAAAGGTCGTTTTAAAAGTTATAAAAAACTATTTACGGAGTGCAATGTTTTAGACTCGTTTGTCAAATCTAGCTATAATTATTATAATATATTATAATAATTTAAGTGATGTCAGCAATGAATTTGCAATTAGAAAAGCTGTTTGTATTTTTAATATGAAATCCAAATTTTTAACGCAAGATGAATTGAAAGAAAGCAAGCATGATAATACAATTTTTGGAAATTATAATTATAAAAACTATTATTTGACTTAACAACTTAAATGACACTATGGTATAATTATATAACACTCTATTAATTTCCACGCTATTTTACGTTAATTAAAACAAATTTTAACTTTATCACCGTTACACCTTCACCATCATCTTAACCACATCGCGCCTAAAATCTAGAATCTAAGCAACAACGTTATAGGGTGACGCATCACCAAAAAAAGTTTGAAATCGCTTTTGTGATATACTGGAACTTAATTTAATGTAAACCTAAGAAATACAGCTTCAGCAAGTTTAAATGACGAGAATATGACTCTATTATTAATTTTTTTTTAATGGAATAACCAGTCTTATTTTATTTTGGAAAATTCCATAAAAGTGAAGACACATTTATTACCTACTTAATATGTAATACGCTTGAAGGGCATACCTCAATATAAATAATTTGCATGGATTAAATTCAAAATTAGAATTACGAATCCATGTTGTAGTGTTTATTTAATGTAACGAATTAAATTTTTTTGGATATAACACTGTTTGCAAGCAAAAGGAAATATTTTTAGAAATGTTTTGTAGAAATAGTAATTTGACCTACCTTAGATCACTCTTTGGTATGATGTAACGCTGCACTAATTTTCACACAGTTTTAAGTTAATTAAAAAAATGTTCATTTTATCACTTTTACATTTATAATAAACTAAATGAATATCGAAAGCATCTTCGCCACATCCCGTCTAAAATCCAACTGCTTTGTGAATTGGTTTAAAATAATAATGTTACGGGCGACGTATTAGCAAAAAAGTTTACAGTCGTTTTTGTGACATACTGGAACTCGATTTAATGTAAACAGAAATACAGTTTTAAAGAGTTTAAATCATTAGAATTTAACTCTATTATTAAAAAATTCAAATATGAATATAACTTCCCTACGTTGTAAAATTGTTTAATATGAGAAATAATTTAATATTTTAAATCATACAAGGACATTCAAAGAGCATAATCACGGTGAGTAATAGCTGTCGTTTGCAAAAAAAAATTAATCACTTTTCTACGTTTGTACGCATTTTTGAGATAAACAAGCGGCAAGTATATTGATGATTTGTTCTTGAAGCAAAGCATGGGCATGATAATTAGGCACAGGTGAGTGTCATAAAAATCATGATGTCCAATTATACATATACATTTGCTCTTATTGTTAGATAGAGACTGACGTTGTTTTTGTCACAGCAATAGAATAAATAAAATACGAAATACATATTTGTTTAATAAGTTAATTATTAGCAAAATTGTACAATTGTAATTAATTTTAAATTACCTTAATATCTTTAATTTTGTATTTTATGTTTTTTTCATATAATTAAGTATATAATGTACCTTATTTACTACATGTGATCTATTAATATGATAAAAATATTTACTGTAAAGGGCGCATTTTTTATTATTACGCGCAGTAAATTCACATCTGAGTACACATTCTGCTGTTCATACTGAAAAATAGCAAATTGAGCTCAAACATTGAATTCCAAATTGCTACTATATAATACAACATATTGTGTCTCATTATTTAATTTTCAAACAAAACATTTAACTCTTAATTACAGCTAAATAAACCTCATTCAATGTACATATGTATGTAGATACAAAAATGTACTCTAGCGCTACTGGAGCTAGAGTAATTGAAAAAAACATGAACTTGGTTAATATAAATACGTATAATCTATTGTATACGATTCTTGTCTGATTTCTTATTATGTATGATAGACTTATAACAAGATTCAAGGTTTCGTGACAACACTAACAAGACAAGTAGGATTGAATGATCATGCGATAAGTTGAATTGCCGATCTCGCTGCATGAAGGATTACCAGATTCCAACTGATATCAAAGCAAACTACAGGAGTTCTCTTGCCCCAAGACGATTGTTGTGCATTGATAAGGAACATAAAATATCTTGTTAGATAATGCTTAAAGAGTTCAGAATATGTTGAAACGCTTGCACATATACATAGCTTCACCTACCTCACATATGATGTACCTAATTTAAAAAAATGCAATTTTGTATCAACAACTTTTTGTTAAACTGCTGCAAATGTCTGATAATACTACATACACTATATTGACACAACCATGTATTATCAATTATCACTAATATTTTTACTAGCGCTGCTTATGCCCGTGTTCTTAATATCACTAATGGTGTAGGTGTAGGTTCGTATATGATTCGATATTATATCCATTTCATAATTCAAATGCAGTACGAGTCTATTTATTTTTAAATAAAACCCTATATATACCAAATTTGCTCTAGCTACGATTGTACAGCAGGAGAAAAAAGTATCCTGCCAGTGCATGTAAGAAAGACACCCTTCACTCAAATGCACGGGTACTTTATTGACTTAGTATACCTGCATGGACTGTCTGTGGCACAGACATTATTTGTATGCACTCTAGGACAATAAAGTTCCCGTAGGGTAAGTAGTAAGAAGCCTCCTTCTTTCGCGAACTGTCCGGATACTTTTTTCTCCTGCTCTACTTTCTATCACAGTCTTCCTACGTAAGAACACCAGAGGATGTAAAGCGCATGGACATTTTCCTAATAAAATCTCAGACACGCAATTTTATAAATAGATATGAATTATCAATTAACACATTTTTTTTAACTTGACTAGAAACAACGGAACAGGTAATCAAGTATGCTAACCTGGAACGTGAATTATCGTTTACAGGCCGATTCTGATTTTCTCCCCGCCAACTGCCTTTAATGTTTAACGTTTGCGGTTGCCTCACAAGGAAATTAGATTTATTAAAGCATTCTCACGACAATGAGCGTTTCTTTACGCTTTTTGAATTTTCCGGCGTTTCGTGCTTATCTATTTAAGAAGCACAACAGACTACTTCAGAGAAATAGTAAGAGAAAAGCGAACAATGACGGTTTGATAGAAATACTTTAGCGTTTATTATCAATGTTTTAATAAGTTGGTACACAGTCTACATGCTGTACAAATACTTCCTAACAACTGACAGCTACGCACATAACTAATCAACAATTTCTAATTTTTCATTAACTAAAAATGAACTATACCTATTAATTATTATTTAATATTATATTAATATTAATATATTATTATTTTCTAACCTGAACGTTAAAATTCGTAAAATATTACAATGACTACTCTTGTTTTGTTTACTTGTTTTCTATTGTATTCTAATTGTGAGCGTAGCAAATTGCTTCTTTTAAAAATTTGGTTTTATATTTCCAAGCTACCGTAATCTTGTAGTTATACAGGATGCTCCATTTAAAGTGTAACACTGTAATATCTTCGAAACAATTAGTGTTATGAAGAGAAGTATTAGACAAAAGTTTAACTATATGAAGGGGCGCATTCGATGACGCTGCTGTTGTTATTATAAAGAAAAAAAAAGACACACAGGTCATAGCAAGGTCAACTTTTTTTTCAAATAGCATATGGTATTTTTTTTATCAGATTCTAGAAGAGCAATAAGTTGTGAATAGAAAAACTAATGACCTCAAATTAATAATAATCGATATATTTCGAAAAAATGAGGACATTAAAAGCCAGTGCAGCAAATGCTTTGCTTATTTGTTTTGTTAATGTAAAAGTAGAAAATAAATGTTAATAGTAACTACAAATTGTTTACATAAGGTAAACAGTGGAAAAAAACAGACGGCTATCGAATTAAATGTTCAAATTGGCGGCCACCAGCCCCAATGCACTTTTGTATTTGCGCAGAAGAATCGCTATGATTATTTTAAGTGTACAATATCGACTTATTGTATATGATACGGAACCAACAACACCAGAAAACATGCAGCAGAGAAGGAACACCTGAAAACATGGTTACTGCGTGTGCATAGAGATTTTTCTGCGCAAATACAAAAGTGCATTGACGCTGGTGGCCGTCAATTTGACCATTTAATTCGATAGCCGTCTGCTTTTTTCCACTGTTTAGTAGATGAGTACTATTGATCGTAATATATAAAAATGTATTAAAATATAATAATATGGTCTATGTTTGATTACCCTTGTAGAACCTAGATTTTTGCTGATATATAACATTTGGGTGTTAATTCAATACCATTCAGGTTGATACAAGTCGACAATCCATTAACACTAATTCGTAGTTGATAGTGATAGAACTGGCGTTATAATATATCCGAACAAACTTAGAGTATTTAGTATATAGCTTTTCAATATTTCTAGTTAATAACACTTGTTCGCTCTCATTGGAAAAAATTGACGATACTCATTAGTTTCAGGTCATACATTCATTAAAAAGCAATTTGGATATACTTATTTTCGTTACAGATATTACATATTAGATATCCACTTTAATAGCTTTAATAGCAACTTATTTATATCAATGTAAAGTCAAAAAAAAAAACGACTTACTGAATGAATTACACGACAGACTGGTAATTTGAGAAATTTCCACATAAACTAAGCCACATCATCAACGGTGATATGGGAAATATAACAAAGCCTTGAAACACTTTACAGAACAAGTTTCATAGCGGTAATCACGTTAAGCCACTACAGTCGTAAACACCACAGAGAAAAATTAGTTGAATGCATTTGTTTAGACTAAGCTACTCTCTACTCAGAACCTAGAAAAATTTTGAAATACTAATTTTTTGTTGAGCTGTATTATCTACATTTCAATGATGGGGAATGAAAGGGAAAAATAAAATTGTATCCACTATTGTATTGTATTTTTTAAAAGAGAACACACTCTTTTGTATAGAGATACTCTATGAAATATATAGCTGATTAAATTACAATGATTTCAGGTTAATCCCCACAGTTCCACTATTACGACTTAATTACCACATTAACTAAATCACTGCCTTGTCAGGTTATTTCAATCTATAACCTCTGTTACGAGAGGCGGTTTTGAACCCTTGATTACAATTCCAATAACAATTTGCAAGCGTGCTCCAATATTATACTACCCGCGTATTTAGGTAATACCTACACTCAAACTAATGCAAATTACAAGTTCAACTTATCGCAATAAAAATGTATATAACGTTGCAATACGTAGCATTTTTAAGAAATGCAGAATTAATATTTGGTACATGCATTATGTTGTAGTTTATGGTCTAATTAAAATATTAATTATTTAAATTACGTCGACTAAGTTACCAAACTGAGCGCTAATCTAGTTATAATAATGGTTCACCCAATTATATATGCACTTCTATCTCCATGCGACTAACAACCTACAGCAACATTTTAATGAAAATATTGAAAGTTTACACAAGTTTAATTCCACAAACAAGTAGAGACACATAGAAAACGTAATTAATTACATAGCAGCTTGACGATTTAAACTTCATTCATATCAAATCGACGAAATGAAAGATCAATTCAAGGAAAGCTGTAATATGTGTGTCAACACTACTGCTATAACGGTGGGCAGTTTTGGTAAATATAAGGTGCATGGATTTGTTAGTGTGTTTAGTCAGCGCAAGTAATGTTTTGCTGTTAATTACATCCCAAAAACAAATCATAACTCAAAATTGTACCGACTACCGAAAACGACTGCCACTAAAACATTTTCCGATTTAGTTTCTGAAGCCGGCTGGACTTCCGGCTGGAGTCCTCACTTCTACAATCAGCACTTTTTGCTACGTCGGTCGCTTAACTGTAACCGTAACCTGAATTCAAACAATACTGTAGTTTTAAAACAATTACATGGAATTTAATGCAATTACATTTCGAATTCATTACCTATTATTAAATCCGACCCGAATGAATTTCTGATCTTTCATTCTTAGTCCGTATGGTTCTCTACAAGACTGCCAAATGCTATGCACTCATTGCAGGAGGAAGGTCTACATTTGAAGATGTTAAACAAATAGTTTAAGCAAAATTTGAAACTGAATAGAAATGGTTAAGTAGACGTAAAAATAAATAAGCAATCTTCTGTTTCCACCCCAATTATAGAGCTTACATTACGAGCTCATTAAACACTCAATATTTTTGTTTACGCTAAAAATAGCAATAAAACAGGGAAATAAACTGGGGATTCTGTAAAAGCATCAAGAAAAGGGGCGTTTAGCTTCCAAGGCTATGTTTAAATCAGTATCGTATAATTTACCCTTAATAAAACTTTAGTGTATGTATACCTAGTCTTCACTAGGGCTGGGCGATACCGACATCTTTGGTATTGGGTATCGATACCAATCGAGGTATCGTTACTTACCGATGTATCGATTCCATGCACGGTATATTATTTATTATTATACATAGCATATTTGTATGACATACATAGCGAGAGATATGCGCGTTATTGGGTTTGCGATCGACCAGTTAGCCGTACGTATGATATAACCTTGAATTGCAAATTAGTATGCATTTTTTTTAATAATTTAAATTAAATGCAAAACTACATGCGTACGTAGCTAGTGTACCGAATTTGCCGTGTTATTCTCAACTAATATTCTTGGAAATTTCTTATAAAAGTATTGTCACGAATTAGAGCTACTTCTATTAGTAAGATAAAAGAATATTATGTTCTAAACTACTACCATCCAAACTTGTGCGCACTCTAACTGCTTGCACGAAAATGTAGCTGTCTAAGTCTTTTTTGGTGGCTCAGCTGCACGTAGGGCATTATATTCTGTGCACGTTTGAAGGAACCCTTGTGACAGTATTAAATCTATTATTAGCTCTAAGCTTGGTAGCTAACATTACTGTCATTGGATCGGACCAACCGGCACAAAATATTCTAAAACTCTTAGAATTTATTCGACCGACTAAAAACCCCAAACTTCTCTATCTCACTATTACATTACTGACTGCAGTCTAGTGCTAAATTAAAATGATGAAACCAATAAAAGAGATTTTGAAGAAATCATTTCATAATGCTGTCGTTAAGAAAAGCTGCACAGTTAGTAGAGGATGGAAGTTCTTAGATATTTGCTTGAACTAACTAACCAACCACAGCATCCAATCGCCGTATTCTAATGTACGAAAGTTGATGGATGCCATATTTCCTTTGAAACAAACATATAACGTAAAGTGATACCTTCTAATAATTTACATATTTATATGAGATCTATTGCCTCAAAACTTAATTCTAGTACTGAATTTCAAAAAGCAAGCTATATCAATAAACTTTACAGTCAGTTTTAATATGAAATCTAGTTCACTTAGGTGTTAAAGGCATTAAGTGAGAGAATATTTTTGTTTATAATTTACTAAACACTAAAGTTATTCTAATATTTGTTCTCAAATAGATTAAGTAGACAAATATTGCTTCCTGTTCTAAAACAATGTACACATACATATAGTATTACGCCGAAATTAGCTGAAGCAACATATGCAATGTGGCCGCGTGCATCTGCACTATAGCGATACCTGCAGTGCAAGCGAAACACACAGAGGTGACCATGTGTTAGAACGGTAAACATGTAGACGCATTGTTCTACTGGATTACAACAGAGCTAGTATTACGCATATGCCTATGATGTACTCGCATTTGTCAAAAAAATCCACATTTATCGTCTATTTACCGTGCTAATACACAGACACCTCTATGTGTTTCGCTTGCACTACAGATATCGCTATAGTGCAGACGCACGCGGCCATATTGTATAGGTGATCTCTGCCAGTAAATCTTAAATACAACAAAACGGTTACGATTCTGCGTAGTAACGAGAAAATGATTGTTCTTTTTTGGCTTCAACCTTTCCTTAGTTAACATTTACATGTATTATAAATTCGATCAACAAAACAAGCACAGCAGAGTTTCTTAGAGAATAAATTACAATGAGAAGCGTTACTAACTTGAGAACGTTAGATTAAAACAAATATAAATACGCAACTAAATGGTAAACACTCTTTTTGATTTTGACTCTCTCACGAGAGGAATTAGATATTTATAAATCCGTACGGTGGATATTTCCACTTATATACATCATATAATTTTCTTACAAACCCAAATGAATTCTCTTGAATTTATCTTTAACAAATATGTATGTATGCATGTATGTCTAATTATATTATGATCAAACCCAAACAACTTTTGTAGACAGATAATTACAATCAGAAACTGATTCTATAATTGTATACACTGTTTCTATATTACTGAATGTTTGTATCCACTACAACGCAATTCCGTCGATATTGACAACATATGAAAACCAAACCGTCCGGTCGTTGGGATTTCCACACGCACGTGGAATAAAACTTCATCCAATTACATTTAATCTGATTTAGCTATCGGACACGAGAAGAATTTGGCTCTCCTTGCTGAAAGTGAAATGCCTACATATGGAAAGGTTCAGAGTCTGAATCTTTATAAATATGTATGAGAAAATCGTTTTCTCCTACATAAACTGAAAAACAGTCCAAATGAAACAATATATTTAGAAATTTATACTCAACCCATTTAATTTAATTTAGATTGTATTCAACCTAGGTTGAAAATATAGTTTTGCAACAATAGAAGTTAATGTATATCAGATGCAACGCCGCATTTTAAATTGCAATATCAAAGCTCTATTAATTATCACTAATTATTATCACTACGAATACAACAACTTATTGATTTATTTTCCATAAAAACTTAAATCACTGTGCTAGACGCACTAGGTCTCTGTAGGTATGCGGAGATTATATTTGCAGCTATTATAAACAGAACAATTGTTGGCGCTAACCGGATCAGATTTATAGAGCGCCAAAAGCGCTAACGCATATCTGAATTAACCTTAATTTTTATATTACTTTATGCGTTTAGCAGGTAAACGTTGTATTACTTATCAGTACGCAATATATTGGCAAAAGAATCAGACGGGCGATGCAGCAAGTAATAATTTCTTAAATTAGTTTTACCACTTATTAATTGATTTGTCATCTATAAGTATATTTGTTAATAAAAACTGTAATAAATAGTATTGATAATGATATGCCTTTCCACGTGACAATTCCTGCACTTTTGATTCAGCCGTTGATTAGTAAGACAAGTTTTTGTCCATTATAGGCACAGGATTGTTTTCGTATATTTTGAAAAAGGTGTATGGAACGATAACTAGATATATTAACTGCAACTAGTACCCAGCACAGATTTAAGAAAAAATGATTAAGCGTGTTTACATCTCTGAGAAACTGATACCTCATTATATCAATATTTTTTAAAGCTTGTACAGCAGGAGAAAAAAGTATCCTGCCAGTGCATGTAAGAAAGACGCCCTTCACTCAAAATGCACGGGTACTTTATTGACTTAGTATACCTACATGGACTGTCTGTAGCACAGACATTATTTGTATGCACTCTAGGACAATAAAGTTCCCGTAGGGTTTGAGTAAGAAGCCTCCTTCTTTCGCGCACTGTCCGCGTACTTTTTTCTCCTGCTGTACTACAAGAACTATTAAATACACTGTCATAGCATAGCGCTGCATATTACCAATTTTAGAAATCTATTGGCTAATTAAATTTTCAATTCGTTCAAACTGTATATTGGTATTATTAAGAAAGTAGTGGTATCGAGTAACGTTACAGCGACTAGGTATATCAGGAAACCTTTTCCTATACATTATATCGGTCCTATTTGTTTTACTTTTAGAAATTACTACTAAAGTTTAAATTTTGAGAACTGTTTAAAATTGTCGTAGTTGGTCTGTTCCAAACATTCTTCCATGAATATTTCATAAATAATAATAAGAGAAAAAAACACCTGTTTTCTTTTAAAACTAAATATATATATGTTCTTGTTTTAATTTAACATTTCTTTTATGTTTTCCCCATAATTCCCAAATAACCACTCATACGCCGATATATAAAAAAAATTAAAATCAAAACTTTTGAGCTGTAACAATCTCAATTCACATAATCTTCCAAATAATTTCTTCTTGCTTAAATTTTGCTGTTACTACTTATATTTGTAAGTTATAGCTAAATCTACTGATATATTCCAATCCTCTCGCAACTATTCACAGATCAAATGTAGATAAATACGTCTTGTAAAATAAGAAAATATGGACTAATCAAAAATAAATCGTAAAACTTATTAATGTGCAAATGCCGAAAGTGTTACTACGCAGTACTTCTATTTACGTACAAACGAAAATTTTCAACTATAACAAATCTGAGGTTTGGTTAATCCTTTATTGATGGTTAGCTAAATTCTCTCCGAATAATGTCGGCTTATTCGAGACAAGAATTAAATAGCTTTAATTCACAAAATCATATTTACAATAATTAACGTTGTAAAGGTAACTGAAAATTCTCAGTTAAACTTTGCGCAGTAGTATGAATAATGTATTTTTTTAAGTAGAAACCTATAGTAGCGACAGAAAGTTTAATTCAAGTTTCAATAATATATTTTCTAGTACCATCATATCGACAAGGACATATGTAGTTTGGAGTGTTAATTAGACGAATTACTACTTTAAACAATGTTTTTGTCCAATAACAGCTCATAACGCATTATACGATAAATATGGTGAAGCCAACTGAGCTACCTCAAATGGTACCGTCGCTTGCACTGATTCCTCTAAAATTAATTTAAAAGCTGCGCTTCTGCATAATGGCAATAAATTCCCAACATTACCTGTAACTCTCTCTACTAATATAAAAGAAAAATATGAAAACTTTGAACTATCATTGGAAAAGCTTTAAAATGCATTCTATTAATTTCATCAAAACTACGAACAATACTCCCACTTTCGTGTACTTAAAACCAAAGTTTCCTAAAATTAGTGACACAGAAAAAAAGAAGAGAAAGAGAGAAAGCTGCTTGGCAAACATTGGAAAAATGTTACTCGCAGTTTTTTGTGAAGTAGAAAAGCGGAAAATTTCGGGATACTGTCAAAGATCTTATAACATTTTCTAAAAATGTGAGTTGTAAAATATCCTTAAAATCCACTTGCTGCAGTCGCACCTAAAAGTGAGCGATGAGCACGGGGAACATTTTTCTTAGGAACTAGAAGGCAAACTCGTCATTTCTTGCTTCTAGTCTAGTCCGCGTATACATGAGTCAGAATATTTAAATATTATGTAGTTAAGAGTATAGACAATATTAAAATGTTTTCAATTATAAAGGACTGTTACACGGGAACCTTACGTGGCTGAAAAGATAGTATCAGAGTCACATATTTTTCTTTCTGGCACAATGAAAAGTCTATTTTTCGTTGTTTAGAATTGTAATTTTAATCGATTTTGTCAGATAAAACTATTTATAAAAGATCCTTCTAATACGTCAATTAAGCGGATTTTTAAATCATTTTAAATAGCTTCTTGAGTTAATTAAGTAGACAGTTAACACTACTAAATAATTTTAAATAGTAATATATTCAGCAGAGCTTCCACAACTTAAACTAAAAAGATACGTTAGGACCAGGTGAAATCAGCTTTAGATGCGATTGATCGATTTATTAAAGTAGTTCTTTTTAAAACTCTGGTACTCTAAATTAATGAACTGAACACTCTAAGAAATTTTGAATGAAAACGCAACGCGAGGTATATAACGAGGAGCAGAAGACAACAACATCAGTCTTTAGAAACCTTCTGAAGAAGCTGGCAGCATGATCAGCGAAACGTCAAGTGCAAACTTATCTACGCGACAACACCCGAAGGACTTCAACATAGGAAATAAATTGATTTAGAAAATATAGAGAAAGCGTCATTTCGTAATCAATCGATTAGCAATAGCCTACAAAATTAGAATGCTGCATCTCCGAGTATTATTGAATTAAATTTGTATATAAACCAAACTTTTTTTACTCCAAATTAAGATTCGCTTATTAGTTAGTAGCCAAAAAAAAATATGTTTCCACATATGCAAAACAGCTACTTCAATTTCCTGAAAACGCATATTTTCTAAAACTGGACAAGTGTTAAAGAAACCTATATATATCACACCTTCCAAAGAGTTAAAAATATTATATTGTTAAGAATTTGTAATTGCATAATTATATTGCATTTTTATTTATTTCTTTTTGTCTATATCAGGGCTGTCCAACATGCGGCCGGAGCGGGTTTCTAAATGTATAAATTGCTCTCAAATTCGAAATATGCACAATTCTTACATTAACGATAAAATACAAATACAAATTAAATAACGTGTGTCGCCACTGACCAAAATGGCAAAACAATTCAATGAAACAAAAATTATCGAAAAATTCGAAACAGTCTCAGTGTCGCATCAAACAATTATTGCAAAACCACCCGGTCATGGTCCACCCGACCATATTAATCAATATGTATCCAAAAAACTACATGACACGGTTGAAAAATGTAAATATTTTTCGCTATGTCTGGATGAAAGCACTGATCTGTCCGACATTAGTCAGCTTGTAATTTTTATCAGAACTATTCAAAACGACTTTAGTGTAGCTGAAGAGATGCTTGATCTTATTCCTCTCCATGGTACCAAATGTACGGATAGTTTTGAAGTTTTGATTTCAGACTACGGGGGATTCTATAAATGTTCGTGTATTGTCACTGATGGAGGAGCTATGGTAGGAACTGAAATTGGATTTGCAGGACTCTTAAAACAAAACAACATTAACTGTCCTGTGATACACTGTATTGTTCACCAAGAGGGCCTGTGTGGAAAATCCTTACGTCAAATGAATCTCATTAAAGTGGTTGTTAAAATAACCAAGATGATTCGAGGAAGCAATCGTGTTTTGAAAGTTTCGTGATTTTCTAGCCTAAGTAGGTGCTACATATGGGGACTTGTTACTTCACACCGATATTCGTTGGTTAAGCGCCGGAAACTGCAACTATTCTTCACTTTACGCACGGAAATACCTATTTTTCTTAAAGATGAAGTTAAGTCTAACACTACGAAACTGGAAAATCAATGGTAGATGCACAATTTTTAGCAGACCTTGTATTTTTAACAGACCTAATATCTCACCTTAACGAACTGAATTTGAAGCAACAATGAAAACAGCAGAATATTGCCAACTTATTGGGACACATAAAAGGATTTAAGAGTAAAATTAAGCTTTTCAAGTCTTCATTAGAAAAAAATGCTTTTTCATTTTTTCCAAGTTGTAAAGAGCATTTTGAAGAAATGAAGGATTTGAAGGAAATTTCAAATGTACCTCATATAAAATACATTGACACAATTGCAGAAGAATTCGAAAATCGATTTAGCAACTTGAAAAAATGAAAGAGATTTCAGTTTTTACTCAGAACCTTACAATTTCAGTTGAGAATGTAAGCAGAGCAGACCTTCAACTGGAATTGTGTCAGATCCTTTTTACCAAGGAAGAACTGAAACTGGATTAGACTTTTTCAAGTTGCTGCAAGAAGAACGATACCCCAACTTGTCTAACTTAGGACTTACACTGGGCTCAATGCTGGGAAGTACGTATCTCTGCGAAAGCAACTTTTCCAACATGAAATTCAAAATATAGATGTTCCCTCTCTAATAAGTCACTTACTCAGTTGCTTCATTTATCAACAACAAATATTAACGTTAATATTGATTGCATTAGTTAGTGAAAACCAACGTCCTCAAACTTCCTACTAATTTTTTTGTAACTTGATATTTTTTGAATAAGTTAAAATAATAATACAAATGCGTTTGTTCTTTGTATACCATACCTATTAAAACTCACTGATACAGTTGCATATACGAAGTATTTTATAATGCGGCCCTCCAAACCGCATAGTTTTTTTAAAGCGGTCCTTGGGGCACTTGCAGTTGTACAGCCCTGGTCTATATTTACTTAGCAGGTTGAATATTTGTGACGCCTTAATGTCACTGTATATGTGTATGTTATTAAAACATTATTTTGAGAGAAGAATAATAACAGTACAAACATAAAATACATGAAAAAACGTGGTACGATTGATTAGTTCATATTCAGCCAAGCAAACGAGTTTTTCGTTAGTAATACTTGTTTGTGAAAAGTTAATGAACGTAGTCTAAATTATATAATACAGTATAGGAATAATTTCACACTTGGTTGCTACCTACCACGTGTGAAAGGTAAAGAGCATGAGAGATATTTAGAATGACAGCAAACAGCACATATACAGTATGCGCGCGTTCGACCTGCTGATAGATGCATTAGCAATGTGTGGGCGACTGTAACCGGGAAGCGCTATGTTATGCTCTGTCTGACACTCTCGGTGTATTATCAATTTCTTCGCATCACCTTGATAGCTGAGTCTAATGTGCATGTACGCAGGCGCAAGTCTGTTGCTATCTCAAATGCGTCTGTCGTGTTTGAGCACTTCGATCTGTTGATAGGATCTTCAATGAGTTAGAGCAGGCATAGGATTTTAATATGTCAGATAAAGAGATACAATGAATGCATTCGTCCAAGCAACCAGTACCGATATACGTTTCCTGTGTTAACTAAGGGACGTCTCTTCGCTGTTCTTTTCCATCTTACACTAAACGTATCAGCAGCTCGTGCGCGTGCGCCCGGTATGTACAGTGGAGAGCACCTTAACCGACACCGTTATGGAATTTCATAGCCCTTCTTAGCAATCGGAACGGAGACGTCGTAAACTTACATATATTAAATACAAAGTGGTCAACTGTAAATTTATGATCTGGTAAACAAACAATCTTCCGTCTGATACCTGCTATGAGATGAAACATACATTACATCCATACACATACATACATCGATAATAATGCATGTAAATTTGCATATAATGACGTTCCCTAAAAAGGAATTTGAAAAAAATTCTAAGAAATGAAAATGACAGATAATCCGTATGTAATTGTTTTTGCAAAGAGCTATAAAGAAGGGGATATAAAACTTATTTCAACATTAATTATGGTTCCTTTCATTCCCCTTTACTTATTAGTGTAATGATTGCTTTTAACAAGTATAAAGTGTATGTATGTATAATTTACTGTTCGCTATTATCTGTTGCGAATAATAAAGTGATCGTTGACGCATTTTTCCAAATTTAATAGTATATCTGCGTTGGCCATTAAAATTGCAGATATTGTAGTTTCTTTGTGTATTTCGTTTTATATATGTATGTATGTATATGTATAAAAATCGATTTATTACATCTTTGGAACCCACATCTAGCACTAAACGTTTTGTTTTTGATAATTCACTTATTTAAAGTTAATTTGAAGTTAAATATTTGGATATGTGGCTTGAATAAAATAGGTAATTAGGTTTAAGTTTCGGCTTTTCTTTATTTAACCAAAATTACATTAAGCCTTCTTCAGAACTATAACATAAAAGTAAAAGTATTGTAACCTTAGTTTATATAATGTAAAGCAATTTATCTCTTTTTTTATAAATATATAAAAATATTTTGTTTCAATTTTATATATATTATTTGTCTTTGTATGTCTTAACTGTAAAAATGTCTCTGTCTATTTTACAATTTTATAACGACATTTAACTAAATTGAACAATTATTTTGACTCTACAAATACAATGGTTCTAACACCATTTCCTTGTCTAACAATTAAAATACAGGTAATATTTTTATATATTTATAAAAAAAGATAAATTGCTTTACATTAATAAACTAAGGTTACAATACTCTTACTTTTATGTTATAGTTCCGAAGAAGGCTTAATGTAATTTTGGTTAAATAAAGAAAGCCGAAACGTAAACCTAATTACCTATTTTATTCAAGTCACATATAATAATAATAATAATAATAATAATATATTTATTTGCCCAACAGATTGCTCCAAATAAAGGACAAAAGATACAATTAATATATTACAATAAGAACTACAAAGTTGAGTATAAATGATTACTTGAACTCAACATAACATTAAAAAATTCAACGAGGAAAAAAATTACATAATATTGTATTGTCAACGAATTACAGAATCACGATAACTGATCAATTGCTATTGACAATATTGTCTGTAGAGGTGTAAAATGTAGCAAAGTGATGATATTAGATTAAAGCTGCGTGACATTGACACTATAGGGGAATTTAGTGAAGAGTTTAGGCGAGCATATGGGTATAGAGAAATGAATGAGGATCTTGAGGATGAACGAGGGACAAGAAATTGAAGGCGAGATAGAGATAAGGAGCATCAATATTGTTATTCATAAGGTTAAACACAAATTTTATAAGCTGTAATTGTCGTCTAACCTCCAACGGTTCAACATCAAATTGGTGAAGCAGAAGCTGATAGTCATAGCCACGCTCGGGGTACGAACCTTCCTGCTTGAAGTATAAATATTTTAAAAGTTTTCTTTAGAACTTTCTCAACAGTTTCCTTGTGGGAAGTGTAGAATGGATGCTAGATCAGAGAACCATACTCCAGTTTAGATCTAACGAATGCGAAGTAAAGTAATTTAATTGTTTCAATATGAAACAAAGGAGAGCTTCTAATCAAAAATCCTAACATTTTCATAGCTGACATTACGATGTTTTCAATGATGAGTGGAAAAGGTAAGGGAATCATCAAGATAAATACCCAAGTCTCTCACAACTTTTTTCGAACAAGTGAAGTTCCATTGATGTATAGTCAAATAGAATAGAGTTCTGCTTTCTAGTGTAGCTCATAATTCTGCATTTGTTGACATTTAATTGTAAACCATTATTAGTACACCACTCGGTTAACCGATTGACCTGATCTTGTAAATAATAGCAATCAGCAATAGAATTTACTGTGGTAAAGATTTTGAGATCATCTGCGAACACCATTTATCAGTATTAATGCAGTCCATCAAGTCATTAATGAATAGAGTAAACAATAGTGGCCCGAGATTAGAACCTGCGGAACACCTGAAGTTGCATGAAACAGCTGCGATTTGTATCCATTGTAGATTACATATTGTTGTCATTATTCAGATAAGTCTCAAAAAATGCTACTAGGGAATCACTAAAACCAATCATCCTCAATTTTTGTAGCAGTAAATTGTGTTCAATTCTATCAAAAGCTTTTGATATATCTGTATAAATAGTATCCACTTGTCCACAAGTGTCGAATTGATCAAGTGTATGTTGGGTAAAATGAGCCAAATTCAAACAGATTCAAATATCTTTGCGAAGTTGGTAAGAATCGATATTGGCCTGTAATTCGACATCACTGGGGGATTCTCCCTTTAAATTAGATCATCTTGGAAGGTTTCCACAATTCAGGAAACGTTGCAGACGATAGTGCTAAGCCAAAAATCTTGGTAAGAGGATAGGTAAGAACTGTCCGACAGTCACGTAGTACAGAAGCTCAGGATACCATCTGGTCCAGCTGTCATCCCATCTTCAGTTTTTTAATGTCGGCGTCAGTCTCAGTTCATCAATCAGAGGTATGTGTATGTATGGGGTAGAAGTATGTATAGATGACAATTTCTCTATCACCTGAACCTGTTGTGATAGGACGCTGCTGAAATAGTGAGCAAATGCGTTTACAATATCCTGTGGGTTATCATATAGAATCATCATAAGTGACTGTTGACGTATTCGGAGATTCCCAGTTCTATTATGAACAAAAGCCCAAACATCTGAGGGTCTTCAATATTAGATGCCTCTGAATTATGAACATAGTCTGAAACGCAATCTTTACTGCCACAACTCAATTCTTAACCGTTTGTATTGGTCCAATGCAACAAGCTGCGATTGTTAACCGTTTGAAGTAATACGTTTTAAGTTTAATGTT